>CAUJNP010000079.1:0-69546 GCA_963383655.1 Bathymodiolus septemdierum | reverse complement strand
TTGTTCACCTGTCTCCTAATGATGACTACTACCTGGTTACAGATTATGAGGGTAATATTGGCAATATGCATTTCTTGCATCCAATACCAGAGCCACAAGTGACTAAACCGGAGCTCCTGCAAGAAAATAAGGAATGACATTGTAGGGAACAAACCTTACATTGTGGAAAATTAATGGACATGTTCAAGAAATTTTACAAGGAACATGGTCAAAATGAACCCAGATGTGAACTTTTATGCAACTGGAATACAAACAATTGTCAAAAGTGGGGATTGTCATGGCGTCTCAGATTAAAATGTGATAACTGTAACTTTTGTGGCGAGAAAACTAAAGTGTACACTGAAGCCTGGAATTATTTACATGTGGCGGTTCTAAACTTAGATGTAAAATATTAACACAAGTTTTTGAGTGACATAAAATTGAGACACATGATAATTTTCTGGATTCAGTTGAATACAAGGTGTGTGAATCATGTATCTTAGTCATGTACATGCATTGGTACAAAACGTGAGTGTCCTGGCAATCGAACATCAATAACAGTGTGACCAAATTTTGTTTTTCTATCCTGTATTTAAAATACATGTATTATTTAAACTTTTTTCTGTTTCTTCATGATTCTGTCTAAATAATCGTTAGCAAAAACATCAGGCATACTGAAATCAGCTGCCTCGGCCATATTTTAGCTATATTCAAGACAAATTTTTAAATATTTGGAAAAAAATTCCCTAAATGTGATCATCAATATTCTAAAAGAATGGCTGACAAAGATGAATCCACATCGGATGCAGTAACCATAGATACAAACCCGGAAATTTGCTTGCACACCCCCCCTTAAGAGGGCACACCACTATATATTCCACCATTGACTTGCATTGTAAATAAAAAAATCATTAAAAATCCAAATGAATTTTCTGGATAACAAGACAACTATTTCCTATTATTTTGGTCCAAGCTCCACATTCTGATCCACTTTGAAACAAACATTGTATGTCAAATAAGAAAATAATCAGCTGTTTTCAATATCCGGTCAAAACAACAGTATTTACAGTATCCAGGAAATCCTTCCACACAGGGTGTAGTAATTTGACATCCATGTTTTTATATGTGGTTATATTTCAACAAATGACGTGTTTTTTTGCAGCTAAAACCTCACCAAATATGATAGGATTAACTGTAAAAAATATCATAATCAAGAAACAACTGAAAAAAAAAATTCAAAGTTCCTGGTGATCTATTTTGTACTATTTTCGAGAACTGTCTCAATGCGGATTGGCTGGTTTACTGATGTGCCCCCTTAAGTGAACCGCAAATATTGTCTACTGCTAAAACATGACTTTTTTCTGATACCTTGTTGTCTTACAAATAAAACATGACCATCAGAAAAAAAAACTTGCCCCTAAAAAGGGAGATAATTTGAAAATACAAAAAGTGTCAAACAGTGAGAAAATTGAAAAGGTTGGTGTGAATGTAGAAAAAGACTGCAAACAAAAAATGTTTTGTTTTTAAAAAAAAGAAATGAAATGAGACATTAACAGGTTAAACAACTAAACAAGAGCTTATTCAACACAAATAAAGATAAGAAATGGCCTGGGATGAAAATATGGAATTTTGCCAATTTTTTTACTGAAGATGTAAAAAAAAATCATATTTTTCCACAATTTTTTCGTTATATTGCTAATTATTTGGTTCCAGTTGGAGGTCAATTATGTGCATTAGGAGAGTACATTTTATTGGTCTCTTGATTACATAAAACTTTCAAGTAATTAGTTTTGTCATGTGCTTGGGTGAGAAGGATATTAAAATGATGGTCAGATCTAAGATAAATATAAGAATGTTTATTACCTTTGAAATTAAAAGCCAATTACACGATAAAATCATTTCAAAGTCAATATCAATACAAGGGAATACACAAGTCTAAGTTTAAAAAATGTCGCAACGAGGTAGACCCACTATAAGGAGGAGATTCTTTATAAGGAGGAGATTCTTTCAAACGGTACATCCAAGGTTCAGAAAAAAAAATCAGCTTCAGAGTGCCTGGAGTCAACAATATCCATCGAAAAGATTACCTGTATCTACATTCAAAGATGCTGTTCACCTGTCTCCTAATGATGACTACTACCTGGTTACAGATTATGAGAGTAATATTGGCAATATGCATTTCTTGCATCCAATACCAGAGCCACAAGTGACTAAACCGGAGCTCCTGCAAGAAAATAAGAATGACATTGTAGGGAACAAAACCTTACATTGTGGAAAATTAATGGACATGTTCAAGAAATTTTACAAGGAACATGGTCAAAATGAACCCAGATGTGAACTTTTATGCAACTGGAATACAAACAATTGTCAAAAGTGGGGATTGTCATGGCGTCTCAGATTAAAATGTGATAACTGTAACTTTTGTGGCGAGAAAACTAAAGTGTACACTGAAGCCTGGAATTATTTACATGTGGCGGTTCTAAACTTAGATGTAAAATATTAACACAAGTTTTTGAGTGACATAAAATGAGACACATGATAATTTTCTGGATTCAGTTGAATACAACCTGTGTGAATCATGTATCTTAGTCATGTACATGCATTGGTACAAAACGTGAGTGTCCTGGCAATCGAACATCAATAACAGTGTGACCAAATTTTGTTTTTCTATCCTGTATTTAAAATACATGTATTTTTTTCTGTTTTCTTCATGATTCTGTCTAAATAATCGTTAGCAAAAACATCAGGCATACTGAAATCAGCTGCCTCGGCCATATTTTAGCTATATTCAAGACAAATTTTTAAATATTTGGAAAAAAATTCCCTAAATGTGATCATCAATATTCTAAAAGAATGGCTGACAAAGATGAATCCACATCGGATGCAGTAACCATAGATACAAACCCGGGAAATTTGTTTGCACACCCCCCCTTAAGAGGGCACACCACTATATATTCCACCATTGACTTACATTGTAAATAAAAAAATCATTAAAAATCCAAATGAATTTTCTGGATAACAAGACAACTATTTCCTATTATTTTGGTCCAAGCTCCACATTCTGATCCACTTTGAAACAAACATTGTATGTCAAATAAGAAAATAATCAGCTGTTTTCAATATCCGGTCAAAACAACAGTATTTACAGTATCCAGGAAATCCTTCCACACAGGGTGTAGTAATTTGACATCCATGTTTTTATATGTGGTTATATTTCAACAAATGACGTGTTTTTTTGCAGCTAAAACCTCACCAAATATGATAGGATTAACTGTAAAAAATATCATAATCAAGAAACAACTGAAAAAAAAATTCAAAGTTCCTGGTGATCTATTTTGTACTATTTTCGAGAACTGTCTCAATGCGGATTGGCTGGTTTACTGATGTGCCCCCTTAAGTGAACCGCAAATATTGTCTACTGCTAAAACATGACTTTTTTTCTGATACCTTGTTGTCTTACAAATAAAACATGACCATCAGAAAAAAAAACTTGCCCCTAAAAAGGGGAGATAATTTGAAAATACAAAAAGTGTCAAACAGTGAGAAAATTGAAAAGGTTGGTGTGAATGTAGAAAAAGACTGCAAACAAAAAATGCTTTGCTTTTAAAAAAAGGAAATGAAATGAGACATTAACAGGTTAAACAACTAAACAAGAGCTTATTCAACACAAATAAAGATAAGAAATGGCCTGGGATGAAAATATGGAATTTTGCCAATTTTTTTACTGAAGATGTAAAAAAAAATCATATTTTTCCACAATTTTTTCGTTATATTGCTATTTATTTGGTTCCAGTTGGAGGTCAATTATGTGCATTAGGAGAGTACATTTTATTGGTCTCTTGATTACATAAAACTTTCAAGTAATTAGTTTGTCATGTGCTTGGGTGAGAAGGATATTAAAATGATGGTCAGATCTAAGATAAATATAAGAATGTTTATTACCTTTGAAATTAAAAGCCAATTACACGATAAAATCATTTCAAAGTCAATATCAATACAAGGGAATACACAAGTCTAAGTTTAAAAAATGTCGCAACGAGGTAGACCCACTATAAGGAGGAGATTCTTTCAAACGGTACATCCAAGGTTCAGAAAAAAAAATCAGCTTCAGAGTGCCTGGAGTCAACAATATCATCGAAAAGATTACCTGTATCTACATTCAAAGATGCTGTTCACCTGTCTCCTAATGATGACTACTACCTGGTTACAGATTATGAGAGTAATATTGGCAATATGCATTTCTTGCATCCAATACCAGAGCCACAAGTGACTAAACCGGAGCTCCTGCAAGAAAATAAGAATGACATTGTAGGGAACAAAACCTTACATTGTGGAAAATTAATGGACATGTTCAAGAAATTTTACAAGGAACATGGTCAAAATGAACCCAGATGTGAACTTTTATGCAACTGGAATACAAACAATTGTCAAAAGTGGGGATTGTCATGGCGTCTCAGATTAAAATGTGATAACTGTAACTTTTGTGGCGAGAAAACTAAAGTGTACACTGAAGCCTGGAATTATTTACATGTGGCGGTTCTAAACTTAGATGTAAAATATTAACACAAGTTTTTGAGTGACATAAAATGAGACACATGATAATTTTCTGGATTCAGTTGAATACAACCTGTGTGAATCATGTATCTTAGTCATGTACATGCATTGGTACAAAACGTGAGTGTCCTGGCAATCGAACATCAATAACAGTGTGACCAAATTTTGTTTTTCTATCCTGTATTTAAAATACATGTATTTTTTTCTGTTTTCTTCATGATTCTGTCTAAATAATCGTTAGCAAAAACATCAGGCATACTGAAATCAGCTGCCTCGGCCATATTTTAGCTATATTCAAGACAAATTTTTAAATATTTGGAAAAAAATTCCCTAAATGTGATCATCAATATTCTAAAAGAATGGCTGACAAAGATGAATCCACATCGGATGCAGTAACCATAGATACAAACCCGGGAAATTTGTTTGCACACCCCCCCTTAAGAGGGCACACCACTATATATTCCACCATTGACTTACATTGTAAATAAAAAAATCATTAAAAATCCAAATGAATTTTCTGGATAACAAGACAACTATTTCCTATTATTTTGGTCCAAGCTCCACATTCTGATCCACTTTGAAACAAACATTGTATGTCAAATAAGAAAATAATCAGCTGTTTTCAATATCCGGTCAAAACAACAGTATTTACAGTATCCAGGAAATCCTTCCACACAGGGTGTAGTAATTTGACATCCATGTTTTTATATGTGGTTATATTTCAACAAATGACGTGTTTTTTTGCAGCTAAAACCTCACCAAATATGATAGGATTAACTGTAAAAAATATCATAATCAAGAAACAACTGAAAAAAAAATTCAAAGTTCCTGGTGATCTATTTTGTACTATTTTCGAGAACTGTCTCAATGCGGATTGGCTGGTTTACTGATGTGCCCCCTTAAGTGAACCGCAAATATTGTCTACTGCTAAAACATGACTTTTTTCTGATACCTTGTTGTCTTACAAATAAAACATGACCATCAGAAAAAAAAACTTGCCCCTAAAAAGGGGAGATAATTTGAAAATACAAAAAGTGTCAAACAGTGAGAAAATTGAAAAGGTTGGTGTGAATGTAGAAAAAGACTGCAAACAAAAAATGCTTTGCTTTTAAAAAAAGGAAATGAAATGAGACATTAACAGGTTAAACAACTAAACAAGAGCTTATTCAACACAAATAAAGATAAGAAATGGCCTGGGATGAAAATATGGAATTTTGCCAATTTTTTTACTGAAGATGTAAAAAAAAATCATATTTTTCCACAATTTTTTCGTTATATTGCTATTTATTTGGTTCCAGTTGGAGGTCAATTATGTGCATTAGGAGAGTACATTTTATTGGTCTCTTGATTACATAAAACTTTCAAGTAATTAGTTTGTCATGTGCTTGGGTGAGAAGGATATTAAAATGATGGTCAGATCTAAGATAAATATAAGAATGTTTATTACCTTTGAAATTAAAAGCCAATTACACGATAAAAACATTTCAAAGTCAATATCAATACAAGGGAATACACAAGTCTAAGTTTAAAAAATGTCGCAACGAGGTAGACCCACTATAAGGAGGAGATTCTTTCAAACGGTACATCCAAGGTTCAGAAAAAAAAATCAGCTTCAGAGTGCCTGGAGTCAACAATATCATCGAAAAGATTACCTGTATCTACATTCAAAGATGCTGTTCACCTGTCTCCTAATGATGACTACTACCTGGTTACAGATTATGAGAGTAATATTGGCAATATGCATTTCTTGCATCCAATACCAGAGCCACAAGTGACTAAACCGGAGCTCCTGCAAGAAAATAAGAATGACATTGTAGGGAACAAAACCTTACATTGTGGAAAATTAATGGACATGTTCAAGAAATTTTACAAGGAACATGGTCAAAATGAACCCAGATGTGAACTTTTATGCAACTGGAATACAAACAATTGTCAAAAGTGGGGATTGTCATGGCGTCTCAGATTAAAATGTGATAACTGTAACTTTTGTGGCGAGAAAACTAAAGTGTACACTGAAGCCTGGAATTATTTACATGTGGCGGTTCTAAACTTAGATGTAAAATATTAACACAAGTTTTTGAGTGACATAAAATGAGACACATGATAATTTTCTGGATTCAGTTTGAATACAACCTGTGTGAATCATGTATCTTAGTCATGTACATGCATTGGTACAAAACGTGAGTGTCCTGGCAATCGAACATCAATAACAGTGTGACCAAATTTTGTTTTTCTATCCTGTATTTAAAATACATGTATTTTTTCTGTTTTCTTCATGATTCTGTCTAAATAATCGTTAGCAAAAACATCAGGCATACTGAAATCAGCTGCCTCGGCCATATTTTAGCTATATTCAAGACAAATTTTAAATATTTTGGAAAAAATTCCCTAAATGTGATCATCAATATTCTAAAAGAATGGCTGACAAAGATGAATCCACATCGGATGCAGTAACCCATAGATACAAACCCGGGAAATTTGTTTGCACACCCCCCTTAAGAGGGCACACCACTATATATTCCACATTGACTTACATTGTAAATAAAAAAATCATTAAAAATCCAAATGATTTTCTGGATAACAAGACAACTATTTCCTATTATTTTGGTCCAAGCTCCACATTCTGATCCACTTTGAAACAAACATTGTATGTCAAATAAGAAAATAATCAGCTGTTTTCAATATCCGGTCAAAACAACAGTATTTACAGTATCCAGGAAATCCTTCCACACAGGGTGTAGTAATTTGACATCCATGTTTTTATATGTGGTTATATTTCAACAAATGACGTGTTTTTTTGCAGCTAAAACCTCACCAAATATGATAGGATTAACTGTAAAAAATATCATAATCAAGAAACAACTGAAAAAAAAATTCAAAGTTCCTGGTGATCTATTTTGTACTATTTTCGAGAACTGTCTCAATGCGGATTGGCTGGTTTACTGATGTGCCCCCTTAAGTGAACCGCAAATATTGTCTACTGCTAAAACATGACTTTTTTTCTGATACCTTAAATAAAACATGACCATCAGAAAAAAAAAAACTTGCCCCTAAAAAGGGGAGATAATTTGAAAATACAAAAAGTGTCAAACAGTGAGAAAAATTGAAAAAGGTTGGTGTGGAAATGTAGAAAAAGACTGCAAACAAAAAAATGCTTTGCTTTTAAAAAAAGGAAATGAAATGAGACATTAACAAGTTAAACAACTAAACAAGAGCTTATTCAACACAAATAAAGATAAGAAATGGCCTGGGATGAAAATATGGAATTTTGCCAATTTTTTTACTGAAGATGTAAAAAAAAATCATATTTTTCCACAATTTTTTCGTTATATTGCTATTTATTTGGTTCCAGTTGGAGGTCAATTATGTGCATTAGGAGAGTACATTTTATTGGTCTCTTGATTACATAAAACTTTCAAGTAATTAGTTTGTCATGTGCTTGGGTGAGAAGGATATTAAAATGATGGTCAGATCTAAGATAAATATAAGAATGTTTATTACCTTTGAAATTAAAAGCCAATTACACGATAAAATCATTTCAAAGTCAATATCAATACAAGGGAATACACAAGTCTAAGTTTAAAAAATGTCGCAACGAGGTAGACCCACTATAAGGAGGAGATTCTTTCAAACGGTACATCCAAGGTTCAGAAAAAAAAATCAGCTTCAGAGTGCCTGGAGTCAACAATATCATCGAAAAGATTACCTGTATCTACATTCAAAGATGCTGTTCACCTGTCTCCTAATGATGACTACTACCTGGTTACAGATTATGAGAGTAATATTGGCAATATGCATTTCTTGCATCCAATACCAGAGCCACAAGTGACTAAACCGGAGCTCCTGCAAGAAAATAAGAATGACATTGTAGGGAACAAAACCTTACATTGTGGAAAATTAATGGACATGTTCAAGAAATTTTACAAGGAACATGGTCAAAATGAACCCAGATGTGAACTTTTATGCAACTGGAATACAAACAATTGTCAAAAGTGGGGATTGTCATGGCGTCTCAGATTAAAAATGTGATAACTGTAACTTTTGTGGCGAGAAAACTAAAGTGTACACTGAAGCCTGGAATTATTTACATGTGGCGGTTCTAAACTTAGATGTAAAATATTAACACAAGTTTTTGAGTGACATAAAATGAGACACATGATAATTTTCTGGATTCAGTTGAATACAACCTGTGTGAAATCATGTATCTTAGTCATGTACATGCATTGGTACAAAACGTGAGTGTCCTGGCAATCGAACATCAATAACAGTGTGACCAAATTTTGTTTTTCTATCCTGTATTTAAAATACATGTATTTTTTTCTGTTTTCTTCATGATTCTGTCTAAATAATCGTTAGCAAAAACATCAGGCATACTGAAATCAGCTGCCTCGGCCATATTTTAGCTATATTCAAGACAAATTTTTAAATATTTGGAAAAAAATTCCCTAAATGTGATCATCAATATTCTAAAAGAATGGCTGACAAAGATGAATCCACATCGGATGCAGTAACCATAGATACAAACCCGGGAAATTTGTTTGCACACCCCCCCTTAAGAGGGCACACCACTATATATTCCACCATTGACTTACATTGTAAATAAAAAAATCATTAAAAATCCAAATGAATTTTCTGGATAACAAGACAACTATTTCCTATTATTTTGGTCCAAGCTCCACATTCTGATCCACTTTGAAACAAACATTGTATGTCAAATAAGAAAATAATCAGCTGTTTTCAATATCCGGTCAAAACAACAGTATTTACAGTATCCAGGAAATCCTTCCACACAGGGTGTAGTAATTTGACATCCATGTTTTTATATGTGGTTATATTTCAACAAATGACGTGTTTTTTTGCAGCTAAAACCTCACCAAATATGATAGGATTAACTGTAAAAAATATCATAATCAAGAAACAACTGAAAAAAAAATTCAAAGTTCCTGGTGATCTATTTTGTACTATTTTCGAGAACTGTCTCAATGCGGATTGGCTGGTTTACTGATGTGCCCCCTTAAGTGAACCGCAAATATTGTCTACTGCTAAAACATGACTTTTTTTCTGATACCTTGTTGTCTTACAAATAAAACATGACCATCAGAAAAAAAAACTTGCCCCTAAAAAGGGGAGATAATTTGAAAATACAAAAAGTGTCAAACAGTGAGAAAATTGAAAAGGTTGGTGTGAATGTAGAAAAAGACTGCAAACAAAAAATGCTTTGCTTTTAAAAAAAGGAAATGAAATGAGACATTAACAGGTTAAACAACTAAACAAGAGCTTATTCAACACAAATAAAGATAAGAAATGGCCTGGGATGAAAATATGGAATTTTGCCAATTTTTTTACTGAAGATGTAAAAAAAAATCATATTTTTCCACAATTTTTTCGTTATATTGCTATTTATTTGGTTCCAGTTGGAGGTCAATTATGTGCATTAGGAGAGTACATTTTATTGGTCTCTTGATTACATAAAACTTTCAAGTAATTAGTTTGTCATGTGCTTGGGTGAGAAGGATATTAAAATGATGGTCAGATCTAAGATAAATATAAGAATGTTTATTACCTTTGAAATTAAAAGCCAATTACACGATAAAATCATTTCAAAGTCAATATCAATACAAGGGAATACACAAGTCTAAGTTTAAAAAATGTCGCAACGAGGTAGACCCACTATAAGGAGGAGATTCTTTCAAACGGTACATCCAAGGTTCAGAAAAAAAAATCAGCTTCAGAGTGCCTGGAGTCAACAATATCATCGAAAAGATTACCTGTATCTACATTCAAAGATGCTGTTCACCTGTCTCCTAATGATGACTACTACCTGGTTACAGATTATGAGAGTAATATTGGCAATATGCATTTCTTGCATCCAATACCAGAGCCACAAGTGACTAAACCGGAGCTCCTGCAAGAAAATAAGAATGACATTGTAGGGAACAAAACCTTACATTGTGGAAAATTAATGGACATGTTCAAGAAATTTTACAAGGAACATGGTCAAAATGAACCCAGATGTGAACTTTTATGCAACTGGAATACAAACAATTGTCAAAAGTGGGGATTGTCATGGCGTCTCAGATTAAAATGTGATAACTGTAACTTTTGTGGCGAGAAAACTAAAGTGTACACTGAAGCCTGGAATTATTTACATGTGGCGGTTCTAAACTTAGATGTAAAATATTAACACAAGTTTTTGAGTGACATAAAATGAGACACATGATAATTTTCTGGATTCAGTTGAATACAACCTGTGTGAATCATGTATCTTAGTCATGTACATGCATTGGTACAAAACGTGAGTGTCCTGGCAATCGAACATCAATAACAGTGTGACCAAATTTTGTTTTTCTATCCTGTATTTAAAATACATGTATTTTTTTCTGTTTTCTTCATGATTCTGTCTAAATAATCGTTAGCAAAAACATCAGGCATACTGAAATCAGCTGCCTCGGCCATATTTTAGCTATATTCAAGACAAATTTTTAAATATTTGGAAAAAAATTCCCTAAATGTGATCATCAATATTCTAAAAGAATGGCTGACAAAGATGAATCCACATCGGATGCAGTAACCATAGATACAAACCCGGGAAATTTGTTTGCACACCCCCCTTAAGAGGGCACACCACTATATATTCCACCATTGACTTACATTGTAAATAAAAAAATCATTAAAAATCCAAATGAATTTTCTGGATAACAAGACAACTATTTCCTATTATTTTGGTCCAAGCTCCACATTCTGATCCACTTTGAAACAAACATTGTATGTCAAATAAGAAAATAATCAGCTGTTTTCAATATCCGGTCAAAACAACAGTATTTACAGTATCCAGGAAATCCTTCCACACAGGGTGTAGTAATTTGACATCCATGTTTTTATATGTGGTTATATTTCAACAAATGACGTGTTTTTTTGCAGCTAAAACCTCACCAAATATGATAGGATTAACTGTAAAAAATATCATAATCAAGAAACAACTGAAAAAAAAATTCAAAGTTCCTGGTGATCTATTTTGTACTATTTTCGAGAACTGTCTCAATGCGGATTGGCTGGTTTACTGATGTGCCCCCTTAAGTGAACCGCAAATATTGTCTACTGCTAAAACATGACTTTTTTTCTGATACCTTGTTGTCTTACAAATAAAACATGACCATCAGAAAAAAAAACTTGCCCCTAAAAAGGGGAGATAATTTGAAAATACAAAAAGTGTCAAACAGTGAGAAAATTGAAAAGGTTGGTGTGAATGTAGAAAAAGACTGCAAACAAAAAATGCTTTGCTTTTAAAAAAAGGAAATGAAATGAGACATTAACAGGTTAAACAACTAAACAAGAGCTTATTCAACACAAATAAAGATAAGAAATGGCCTGGGATGAAAATATGGAATTTTGCCAATTTTTTTACTGAAGATGTAAAAAAAAATCATATTTTTCCACAATTTTTTCGTTATATTGCTATTTATTTGGTTCCAGTTGGAGGTCAATTATGTGCATTAGGAGAGTACATTTTATTGGTCTCTTGATTACATAAAACTTTCAAGTAATTAGTTTGTCATGTGCTTGGGTGAGAAGGATATTAAAATGATGGTCAGATCTAAGATAAATATAAGAATGTTTATTACCTTTGAAATTAAAAGCCAATTACACGATAAAATCATTTCAAAGTCAATATCAATACAAGGGAATACACAAGTCTAAGTTTAAAAAATGTCGCAACGAGGTAGACCCACTATAAGGAGGAGATTCTTTCAAACGGTACATCCAAGGTTCAGAAAAAAAAATCAGCTTCAGAGTGCCTGGAGTCAACAATATCATCGAAAAGATTACCTGTATCTACATTCAAAGATGCTGTTCACCTGTCTCCTAATGATGACTACTACCTGGTTACAGATTATGAGAGTAATATTGGCAATATGCATTTCTTGCATCCAATACCAGAGCCACAAGTGACTAAACCGGAGCTCCTGCAAGAAAATAAGAATGACATTGTAGGGAACAAAACCTTACATTGTGGAAAATTAATGGACATGTTCAAGAAATTTTACAAGGAACATGGTCAAAATGAACCCAGATGTGAACTTTTATGCAACTGGAATACAAACAATTGTCAAAAGTGGGGATTGTCATGGCGTCTCAGATTAAAATGTGATAACTGTAACTTTTGTGGCGAGAAAACTAAAGTGTACACTGAAGCCTGGAATTATTTACATGTGGCGGTTCTAAACTTAGATGTAAAATATTAACACAAGTTTTTGAGTGACATAAAATGAGACACATGATAATTTTCTGGATTCAGTTGAATACAACCTGTGTGAATCATGTATCTTAGTCATGTACATGCATTGGTACAAAACGTGAGTGTCCTGGCAATCGAACATCAATAACAGTGTGACCAAATTTTGTTTTTCTATCCTGTATTTAAAATACATGTATTTTTTTCTGTTTTCTTCATGATTCTGTCTAAATAATCGTTAGCAAAAACATCAGGCATACTGAAATCAGCTGCCTCGGCCATATTTTAGCTATATTCAAGACAAATTTTTAAATATTTGGAAAAAAATTCCCTAAATGTGATCATCAATATTCTAAAAGAATGGCTGACAAAGATGAATCCACATCGGATGCAGTAACCATAGATACAAACCCGGGAAATTTGTTTGCACACCCCCCCTTAAGAGGGCACACCACTATATATTCCACCATTGACTTACATTGTAAATAAAAAAATCATTAAAAATCCAAATGAATTTTCTGGATAACAAGACAACTATTTCCTATTATTTTGGTCCAAGCTCCACATTCTGATCCACTTTGAAACAAACATTGTATGTCAAATAAGAAAATAATCAGCTGTTTTCAATATCCGGTCAAAACAACAGTATTTACAGTATCCAGGAAATCCTTCCACACAGGGTGTAGTAATTTGACATCCATGTTTTTATATGTGGTTATATTTCAACAAATGACGTGTTTTTTTGCAGCTAAAACCTCACCAAATATGATAGGATTAACTGTAAAAAATATCATAATCAAGAAACAACTGAAAAAAAAATTCAAAGTTCCTGGTGATCTATTTTGTACTATTTTCGAGAACTGTCTCAATGCGGATTGGCTGGTTTACTGATGTGCCCCCTTAAGTGAACCGCAAATATTGTCTACTGCTAAAACATGACTTTTTTTCTGATACCTTGTTGTCTTACAAATAAAACATGACCATCAGAAAAAAAAACTTGCCCCTAAAAAGGGGAGATAATTTGAAAATACAAAAAGTGTCAAACAGTGAGAAAATTGAAAAGGTTGGTGTGAATGTAGAAAAAGACTGCAAACAAAAAATGCTTTGCTTTTAAAAAAAGGAAATGAAATGAGACATTAACAGGTTAAACAACTAAACAAGAGCTTATTCAACACAAATAAAGATAAGAAATGGCCTGGGATGAAAATATGGAATTTTGCCAATTTTTTTACTGAAGATGTAAAAAAAAATCATATTTTTCCACAATTTTTTCGTTATATTGCTATTTATTTGGTTCCAGTTGGAGGTCAATTATGTGCATTAGGAGAGTACATTTTATTGGTCTCTTGATTACATAAAACTTTCAAGTAATTAGTTTGTCATGTGCTTGGGTGAGAAGGATATTAAAATGATGGTCAGATCTAAGATAAATATAAGAATGTTTATTACCTTTGAAATTAAAAGCCAATTACACGATAAAATCATTTCAAAGTCAATATCAATACAAGGGAATACACAAGTCTAAGTTTAAAAAATGTCGCAACGAGGTAGACCCACTATAAGGAGGAGATTCTTTCAAACGGTACATCCAAGGTTCAGAAAAAAAAATCAGCTTCAGAGTGCCTGGAGTCAACAATATCATCGAAAAGATTACCTGTATCTACATTCAAAGATGCTGTTCACCTGTCTCCTAATGATGACTACTACCTGGTTACAGATTATGAGAGTAATATTGGCAATATGCATTTCTTGCATCCAATACCAGAGCCACAAGTGACTAAACCGGAGCTCCTGCAAGAAAATAAGAATGACATTGTAGGGAACAAAACCTTACATTGTGGAAAATTAATGGACATGTTCAAGAAATTTTACAAGGAACATGGTCAAAATGAACCCAGATGTGAACTTTTATGCAACTGGAATACAAACAATTGTCAAAAGTGGGGATTGTCATGGCGTCTCAGATTAAAATGTGATAACTGTAACTTTTGTGGCGAGAAAACTAAAGTGTACACTGAAGCCTGGAATTATTTACATGTGGCGGTTCTAAACTTAGATGTAAAATATTAACACAAGTTTTTGAGTGACATAAAATGAGACACATGATAATTTTCTGGATTCAGTTGAATACAACCTGTGTGAATCATGTATCTTAGTCATGTACATGCATTGGTACAAAACGTGAGTGTCCTGGCAATCGAACATCAATAACAGTGTGACCAAATTTTGTTTTTCTATCCTGTATTTAAAATACATGTATTTTTTTCTGTTTTCTTCATGATTCTGTCTAAATAATCGTTAGCAAAAACATCAGGCATACTGAAATCAGCTGCCTCGGCCATATTTTAGCTATATTCAAGACAAATTTTTAAATATTTGGAAAAAAATTCCCTAAATGTGATCATCAATATTCTAAAAGAATGGCTGACAAAGATGAATCCACATCGGATGCAGTAACCATAGATACAAACCCGGGAAATTTGTTTGCACACCCCCCCTTAAGAGGGCACACCACTATATATTCCACCATTGACTTACATTGTAAATAAAAAAATCATTAAAAATCCAAATGAATTTTCTGGATAACAAGACAACTATTTCCTATTATTTTGGTCCAAGCTCCACATTCTGATCCACTTTGAAACAAACATTGTATGTCAAATAAGAAAATAATCAGCTGTTTTCAATATCCGGTCAAAACAACAGTATTTACAGTATCCAGGAAATCCTTCCACACAGGGTGTAGTAATTTGACATCCATGTTTTTATATGTGGTTATATTTCAACAAATGACGTGTTTTTTTGCAGCTAAAACCTCACCAAATATGATAG
Source organism: Bathymodiolus septemdierum (assembly GCA_963383655.1). Classification (NCBI taxonomy): domain Eukaryota; kingdom Metazoa; phylum Mollusca; class Bivalvia; order Mytilida; family Modiolidae; genus Bathymodiolus; species Bathymodiolus septemdierum. The sequence goes on along the minus strand of CAUJNP010000079.1, from coordinate 53,948 downwards.
GATTAACTGTAAAAAATATCATAATCAAGAAACAACTGAAAAAAAAATTCAAAGTTCCTGGTGATCTATTTTGTACTATTTTCGAGAACTGTCTCAATGCGGATTGGCTGGTTTACTGATGTGCCCCCTTAAGTGAACCGCAAATATTGTCTACTGCTAAAACATGACTTTTTTTCTGATACCTTGTTGTCTTACAAATAAAACATGACCATCAGAAAAAAAAACTTGCCCCTAAAAAGGGGAGATAATTTGAAAATACAAAAAGTGTCAAACAGTGAGAAAATTGAAAAGGTTGGTGTGAATGTAGAAAAAGACTGCAAACAAAAAATGCTTTGCTTTTAAAAAAAGGAAATGAAATGAGACATTAACAGGTTAAACAACTAAACAAGAGCTTATTCAACACAAATAAAGATAAGAAATGGCCTGGGATGAAAATATGGAATTTTGCCAATTTTTTTACTGAAGATGTAAAAAAAAATCATATTTTTCCACAATTTTTTCGTTATATTGCTATTTATTTGGTTCCAGTTGGAGGTCAATTATGTGCATTAGGAGAGTACATTTTATTGGTCTCTTGATTACATAAAACTTTCAAGTAATTAGTTTGTCATGTGCTTGGGTGAGAAGGATATTAAAATGATGGTCAGATCTAAGATAAATATAAGAATGTTTATTACCTTTGAAATTAAAAGCCAATTACACGATAAAATCATTTCAAAGTCAATATCAATACAAGGGAATACACAAGTCTAAGTTTAAAAAATGTCGCAACGAGGTAGACCCACTATAAGGAGGAGATTCTTTCAAACGGTACATCCAAGGTTCAGAAAAAAAAATCAGCTTCAGAGTGCCTGGAGTCAACAATATCATCGAAAAGATTACCTGTATCTACATTTAAAGATGCTGTTCACCTGTCTCCTAATGATGACTACTACCTGGTTACAGATTATGAGAGTAATATTGGCAATATGCATTTCTTGCATCCAATACCAGAGCCACAAGTGACTAAACCGGAGCTCCTGCAAGAAAATAAGAATGACATTGTAGGGAACAAAACCTTACATTGTGGAAAATTAATGGACATGTTCAAGAAATTTTACAAGGAACATGGTCAAAATGAACCCAGATGTGAACTTTTATGCAACTGGAATACAAACAATTGTCAAAAGTGGGGATTGTCATGGCGTCTCAGATTAAAATGTGATAACTGTAACTTTTGTGGCGAGAAAACTAAAGTGTACACTGAAGCCTGGAATTATTTACATGTGGCGGTTCTAAACTTAGATGTAAAATATTAACACAAGTTTTTGAGTGACATAAAATGAGACACATGATAATTTTCTGGATTCAGTTGAATACAACCTGTGTGAATCATGTATCTTAGTCATGTACATGCATTGGTACAAAACGTGAGTGTCCTGGCAATCGAACATCAATAACAGTGTGACCAAATTTTGTTTTTCTATCCTGTATTTAAAATACATGTATTTTTTTCTGTTTTCTTCATGATTCTGTCTAAATAATCGTTAGCAAAAACATCAGGCATACTGAAATCAGCTGCCTCGGCCATATTTTAGCTATATTCAAGACAAATTTTTAAATATTTGGAAAAAAATTCCCTAAATGTGATCATCAATATTCTAAAAGAATGGCTGACAAAGATGAATCCACATCGGATGCAGTAACCATAGATACAAACCCGGGAAATTTGTTTGCACACCCCCCCTTAAGAGGGCACACCACTATATATTCCACCATTGACTTACATTGTAAATAAAAAAATCATTAAAAATCCAAATGAATTTTCTGGATAACAAGACAACTATTTCCTATTATTTTGGTCCAAGCTCCACATTCTGATCCACTTTGAAACAAACATTGTATGTCAAATAAGAAAATAATCAGCTGTTTTCAATATCCGGTCAAAACAACAGTATTTACAGTATCCAGGAAATCCTTCCACACAGGGTGTAGTAATTTGACATCCATGTTTTTATATGTGGTTATATTTCAACAAATGACGTGTTTTTTTGCAGCTAAAACCTCACCAAATATGATAGGATTAACTGTAAAAAATATCATAATCAAGAAACAACTGAAAAAAAAATTCAAAGTTCCTGGTGATCTATTTTGTACTATTTTCGAGAACTGTCTCAATGCGGATTGGCTGGTTTACTGATGTGCCCCCTTAAGTGAACCGCAAATATTGTCTACTGCTAAAACATGACTTTTTTTCTGATACCTTGTTGTCTTACAAATAAAACATGACCATCAGAAAAAAAAACTTGCCCCTAAAAAGGGGAGATAATTTGAAAATACAAAAAGTGTCAAACAGTGAGAAAATTGAAAAGGTTGGTGTGAATGTAGAAAAAGACTGCAAACAAAAAATGCTTTGCTTTTAAAAAAAGGAAATGAAATGAGACATTAACAGGTTAAACAACTAAACAAGAGCTTATTCAACACAAATAAAGATAAGAAATGGCCTGGGATGAAAATATGGAATTTTGCCAATTTTTTTACTGAAGATGTAAAAAAAAATCATATTTTTCCACAATTTTTTCGTTATATTGCTATTTATTTGGTTCCAGTTGGAGGTCAATTATGTGCATTAGGAGAGTACATTTTATTGGTCTCTTGATTACATAAAACTTTCAAGTAATTAGTTTGTCATGTGCTTGGGTGAGAAGGATATTAAAATGATGGTCAGATCTAAGATAAATATAAGAATGTTTATTACCTTTGAAATTAAAAGCCAATTACACGATAAAATCATTTCAAAGTCAATATCAATACAAGGGAATACACAAGTCTAAGTTTAAAAAATGTCGCAACGAGGTAGACCCACTATAAGGAGGAGATTCTTTCAAACGGTACATCCAAGGTTCAGAAAAAAAAATCAGCTTCAGAGTGCCTGGAGTCAACAATATCATCGAAAAGATTACCTGTATCTACATTCAAAGATGCTGTTCACCTGTCTCCTAATGATGACTACTACCTGGTTACAGATTATGAGAGTAATATTGGCAATATGCATTTCTTGCATCCAATACCAGAGCCACAAGTGACTAAACCGGAGCTCCTGCAAGAAAATAAGAATGACATTGTAGGGAACAAAACCTTACATTGTGGAAAATTAATGGACATGTTCAAGAAATTTTACAAGGAACATGGTCAAAATGAACCCAGATGTGAACTTTTATGCAACTGGAATACAAACAATTGTCAAAAGTGGGGATTGTCATGGCGTCTCAGATTAAAATGTGATAACTGTAACTTTTGTGGCGAGAAAACTAAAGTGTACACTGAAGCCTGGAATTATTTACATGTGGCGGTTCTAAACTTAGATGTAAAATATTAACACAAGTTTTTGAGTGACATAAAATGAGACACATGATAATTTTCTGGATTCAGTTGAATACAACCTGTGTGAATCATGTATCTTAGTCATGTACATGCATTGGTACAAAACGTGAGTGTCCTGGCAATCGAACATCAATAACAGTGTGACCAAATTTTGTTTTTCTATCCTGTATTTAAAATACATGTATTTTTTTCTGTTTTCTTCATGATTCTGTCTAAATAATCGTTAGCAAAAACATCAGGCATACTGAAATCAGCTGCCTCGGCCATATTTTAGCTATATTCAAGACAAATTTTTAAATATTTGGAAAAAAATTCCCTAAATGTGATCATCAATATTCTAAAAGAATGGCTGACAAAGATGAATCCACATCGGATGCAGTAACCATAGATACAAACCCGGGAAATTTGTTTGCACACCCCCCCTTAAGAGGGCACACCACTATATATTCCACCATTGACTTACATTGTAAATAAAAAAATCATTAAAAATCCAAATGAATTTTCTGGATAACAAGACAACTATTTCCTATTATTTTGGTCCAAGCTCCACATTCTGATCCACTTTGAAACAAACATTGTATGTCAAATAAGAAAATAATCAGCTGTTTTCAATATCCGGTCAAAACAACAGTATTTACAGTATCCAGGAAATCCTTCCACACAGGGTGTAGTAATTTGACATCCATGTTTTTATATGTGGTTATATTTCAACAAATGACGTGTTTTTTTGCAGCTAAAACCTCACCAAATATGATAGGATTAACTGTAAAAAATATCATAATCAAGAAACAACTGAAAAAAAAATTCAAAGTTCCTGGTGATCTATTTTGTACTATTTTCGAGAACTGTCTCAATGCGGATTGGCTGGTTTACTGATGTGCCCCCTTAAGTGAACCGCAAATATTGTCTACTGCTAAAACATGACTTTTTTTCTGATACCTTGTTGTCTTACAAATAAAACATGACCATCAGAAAAAAAAACTTGCCCCTAAAAAGGGGAGATAATTTGAAAATACAAAAAGTGTCAAACAGTGAGAAAATTGAAAAGGTTGGTGTGAATGTAGAAAAAGACTGCAAACAAAAAATGCTTTGCTTTTAAAAAAAGGAAATGAAATGAGACATTAACAGGTTAAACAACTAAACAAGAGCTTATTCAACACAAATAAAGATAAGAAATGGCCTGGGATGAAAATATGGAATTTTGCCAATTTTTTTACTGAAGATGTAAAAAAAAATCATATTTTTCCACAATTTTTTCGTTATATTGCTATTTATTTGGTTCCAGTTGGAGGTCAATTATGTGCATTAGGAGAGTACATTTTATTGGTCTCTTGATTACATAAAACTTTCAAGTAATTAGTTTGTCATGTGCTTGGGTGAGAAGGATATTAAAATGATGGTCAGATCTAAGATAAATATAAGAATGTTTATTACCTTTGAAATTAAAAGCCAATTACACGATAAAATCATTTCAAAGTCAATATCAATACAAGGGAATACACAAGTCTAAGTTTAAAAAATGTCGCAACGAGGTAGACCCACTATAAGGAGGAGATTCTTTCAAACGGTACATCCAAGGTTCAGAAAAAAAAATCAGCTTCAGAGTGCCTGGAGTCAACAATATCATCGAAAAGATTACCTGTATCTACATTCAAAGATGCTGTTCACCTGTCTCCTAATGATGACTACTACCTGGTTACAGATTATGAGAGTAATATTGGCAATATGCATTTCTTGCATCCAATACCAGAGCCACAAGTGACTAAACCGGAGCTCCTGCAAGAAAATAAGAATGACATTGTAGGGAACAAAACCTTACATTGTGGAAAATTAATGGACATGTTCAAGAAATTTTACAAGGAACATGGTCAAAATGAACCCAGATGTGAACTTTTATGCAACTGGAATACAAACAATTGTCAAAAGTGGGGATTGTCATGGCGTCTCAGATTAAAATGTGATAACTGTAACTTTTGTGGCGAGAAAACTAAAGTGTACACTGAAGCCTGGAATTATTTACATGTGGCGGTTCTAAACTTAGATGTAAAATATTAACACAAGTTTTTGAGTGACATAAAATGAGACACATGATAATTTTCTGGATTCAGTTGAATACAACCTGTGTGAATCATGTATCTTAGTCATGTACATGCATTGGTACAAAACGTGAGTGTCCTGGCAATCGAACATCAATAACAGTGTGACCAAATTTTGTTTTTCTATCCTGTATTTAAAATACATGTATTTTTTTCTGTTTTCTTCATGATTCTGTCTAAATAATCGTTAGCAAAAACATCAGGCATACTGAAATCAGCTGCCTCGGCCATATTTTAGCTATATTCAAGACAAATTTTTAAATATTTGGAAAAAAATTCCCTAAATGTGATCATCAATATTCTAAAAGAATGGCTGACAAAGATGAATCCACATCGGATGCAGTAACCATAGATACAAACCCGGGAAATTTGTTTGCACACCCCCCCTTAAGAGGGCACACCACTATATATTCCACCATTGACTTACATTGTAAATAAAAAAATCATTAAAAATCCAAATGAATTTTCTGGATAACAAGACAACTATTTCCTATTATTTTGGTCCAAGCTCCACATTCTGATCCACTTTGAAACAAACATTGTATGTCAAATAAGAAAATAATCAGCTGTTTTCAATATCCGGTCAAAACAACAGTATTTACAGTATCCAGGAAATCCTTCCACACAGGGTGTAGTAATTTGACATCCATGTTTTTATATGTGGTTATATTTCAACAAATGACGTGTTTTTTTGCAGCTAAAACCTCACCAAATATGATAGGATTAACTGTAAAAAATATCATAATCAAGAAACAACTGAAAAAAAAATTCAAAGTTCCTGGTGATCTATTTTGTACTATTTTCGAGAACTGTCTCAATGCGGATTGGCTGGTTTACTGATGTGCCCCCTTAAGTGAACCGCAAATATTGTCTACTGCTAAAACATGACTTTTTTTCTGATACCTTGTTGTCTTACAAATAAAACATGACCATCAGAAAAAAAAACTTGCCCCTAAAAAGGGGAGATAATTTGAAAATACAAAAAGTGTCAAACAGTGAGAAAATTGAAAAGGTTGGTGTGAATGTAGAAAAAGACTGCAAACAAAAAATGCTTTGCTTTTAAAAAAAGGAAATGAAATGAGACATTAACAGGTTAAACAACTAAACAAGAGCTTATTCAACACAAATAAAGATAAGAAATGGCCTGGGATGAAAATATGGAATTTTGCCAATTTTTTTACTGAAGATGTAAAAAAAAATCATATTTTTCCACAATTTTTTCGTTATATTGCTATTTATTTGGTTCCAGTTGGAGGTCAATTATGTGCATTAGGAGAGTACATTTTATTGGTCTCTTGATTACATAAAACTTTCAAGTAATTAGTTTGTCATGTGCTTGGGTGAGAAGGATATTAAAATGATGGTCAGATCTAAGATAAATATAAGAATGTTTATTACCTTTGAAATTAAAAGCCAATTACACGATAAAATCATTTCAAAGTCAATATCAATACAAGGGAATACACAAGTCTAAGTTTAAAAAATGTCGCAACGAGGTAGACCCACTATAAGGAGGAGATTCTTTCAAACGGTACATCCAAGGTTCAGAAAAAAAAATCAGCTTCAGAGTGCCTGGAGTCAACAATATCATCGAAAAGATTACCTGTATCTACATTCAAAGATGCTGTTCACCTGTCTCCTAATGATGACTACTACCTGGTTACAGATTATGAGAGTAATATTGGCAATATGCATTTCTTGCATCCAATACCAGAGCCACAAGTGACTAAACCGGAGCTCCTGCAAGAAAATAAGAATGACATTGTAGGGAACAAAACCTTACATTGTGGAAAATTAATGGACATGTTCAAGAAATTTTACAAGGAACATGGTCAAAATGAACCCAGATGTGAACTTTTATGCAACTGGAATACAAACAATTGTCAAAAGTGGGGATTGTCATGGCGTCTCAGATTAAAATGTGATAACTGTAACTTTTGTGGCGAGAAAACTAAAGTGTACACTGAAGCCTGGAATTATTTACATGTGGCGGTTCTAAACTTAGATGTAAAATATTAACACAAGTTTTTGAGTGACATAAAATGAGACACATGATAATTTTCTGGATTCAGTTGAATACAACCTGTGTGAATCATGTATCTTAGTCATGTACATGCATTGGTACAAAACGTGAGTGTCCTGGCAATCGAACATCAATAACAGTGTGACCAAATTTTGTTTTTCTATCCTGTATTTAAAATACATGTATTTTTTTCTGTTTTCTTCATGATTCTGTCTAAATAATCGTTAGCAAAAACATCAGGCATACTGAAATCAGCTGCCTCGGCCATATTTTAGCTATATTCAAGACAAATTTTTAAATATTTGGAAAAAAATTCCCTAAATGTGATCATCAATATTCTAAAAGAATGGCTGACAAAGATGAATCCACATCGGATGCAGTAACCATAGATACAAACCCGGGAAATTTGTTTGCACACCCCCCCTTAAGAGGGCACACCACTATATATTCCACCATTGACTTACATTGTAAATAAAAAAATCATTAAAAATCCAAATGAATTTTCTGGATAACAAGACAACTATTTCCTATTATTTTGGTCCAAGCTCCACATTCTGATCCACTTTGAAACAAACATTGTATGTCAAATAAGAAAATAATCAGCTGTTTTCAATATCCGGTCAAAACAACAGTATTTACAGTATCCAGGAAATCCTTCCACACAGGGTGTAGTAATTTGACATCCATGTTTTTATATGTGGTTATATTTCAACAAATGACGTGTTTTTTTGCAGCTAAAACCTCACCAAATATGATAGGATTAACTGTAAAAAATATCATAATCAAGAAACAACTGAAAAAAAAATTCAAAGTTCCTGGTGATCTATTTTGTACTATTTTCGAGAACTGTCTCAATGCGGATTGGCTGGTTTACTGATGTGCCCCCTTAAGTGAACCGCAAATATTGTCTACTGCTAAAACATGACTTTTTTTCTGATACCTTGTTGTCTTACAAATAAAACATGACCATCAGAAAAAAAAACTTGCCCCTAAAAAGGGGAGATAATTTGAAAATACAAAAAGTGTCAAACAGTGAGAAAATTGAAAAGGTTGGTGTGAATGTAGAAAAAGACTGCAAACAAAAAATGCTTTGCTTTTAAAAAAAGGAAATGAAATGAGACATTAACAGGTTAAACAACTAAACAAGAGCTTATTCAACACAAATAAAGATAAGAAATGGCCTGGGATGAAAATATGGAATTTTGCCAATTTTTTTACTGAAGATGTAAAAAAAAATCATATTTTTCCACAATTTTTTCGTTATATTGCTATTTATTTGGTTCCAGTTGGAGGTCAATTATGTGCATTAGGAGAGTACATTTTATTGGTCTCTTGATTACATAAAACTTTCAAGTAATTAGTTTGTCATGTGCTTGGGTGAGAAGGATATTAAAATGATGGTCAGATCTAAGATAAATATAAGAATGTTTATTACCTTTGAAATTAAAAGCCAATTACACGATAAAATCATTTCAAAGTCAATATCAATACAAGGGAATACACAAGTCTAAGTTTAAAAAATGTCGCAACGAGGTAGACCCACTATAAGGAGGAGATTCTTTCAAACGGTACATCCAAGGTTCAGAAAAAAAAATCAGCTTCAGAGTGCCTGGAGTCAACAATATCATCGAAAAGATTACCTGTATCTACATTCAAAGATGCTGTTCACCTGTCTCCTAATGATGACTACTACCTGGTTACAGATTATGAGAGTAATATTGGCAATATGCATTTCTTGCATCCAATACCAGAGCCACAAGTGACTAAACCGGAGCTCCTGCAAGAAAATAAGAATGACATTGTAGGGAACAAAACCTTACATTGTGGAAAATTAATGGACATGTTCAAGAAATTTTACAAGGAACATGGTCAAAATGAACCCAGATGTGAACTTTTATGCAACTGGAATACAAACAATTGTCAAAAGTGGGGATTGTCATGGCGTCTCAGATTAAAATGTGATAACTGTAACTTTTGTGGCGAGAAAACTAAAGTGTACACTGAAGCCTGGAATTATTTACATGTGGCGGTTCTAAACTTAGATGTAAAATATTAACACAAGTTTTTGAGTGACATAAAATGAGACACATGATAATTTTCTGGATTCAGTTGAATACAACCTGTGTGAATCATGTATCTTAGTCATGTACATGCATTGGTACAAAACGTGAGTGTCCTGGCAATCGAACATCAATAACAGTGTGACCAAATTTTGTTTTTCTATCCTGTATTTAAAATACATGTATTTTTTTCTGTTTTCTTCATGATTCTGTCTAAATAATCGTTAGCAAAAACATCAGGCATACTGAAATCAGCTGCCTCGGCCATATTTTAGCTATATTCAAGACAAATTTTTAAATATTTGGAAAAAAATTCCCTAAATGTGATCATCAATATTCTAAAAGAATGGCTGACAAAGATGAATCCACATCGGATGCAGTAACCATAGATACAAACCCGGGAAATTTGTTTGCACACCCCCCCTTAAGAGGGCACACCACTATATATTCCACCATTGACTTACATTGTAAATAAAAAAATCATTAAAAATCCAAATGAATTTTCTGGATAACAAGACAACTATTTCCTATTATTTTGGTCCAAGCTCCACATTCTGATCCACTTTGAAACAAACATTGTATGTCAAATAAGAAAATAATCAGCTGTTTTCAATATCCGGTCAAAACAACAGTATTTACAGTATCCAGGAAATCCTTCCACACAGGGTGTAGTAATTTGACATCCATGTTTTTATATGTGGTTATATTTCAACAAATGACGTGTTTTTTTGCAGCTAAAACCTCACCAAATATGATAGGATTAACTGTAAAAAATATCATAATCAAGAAACAACTGAAAAAAAAATTCAAAGTTCCTGGTGATCTATTTTGTACTATTTTCGAGAACTGTCTCAATGCGGATTGGCTGGTTTACTGATGTGCCCCCTTAAGTGAACCGCAAATATTGTCTACTGCTAAAACATGACTTTTTTTCTGATACCTTGTTGTCTTACAAATAAAACATGACCATCAGAAAAAAAAACTTGCCCCTAAAAAGGGGAGATAATTTGAAAATACAAAAAGTGTCAAACAGTGAGAAAATTGAAAAGGTTGGTGTGAATGTAGAAAAAGACTGCAAACAAAAAATGCTTTGCTTTTAAAAAAAGGAAATGAAATGAGACATTAACAGGTTAAACAACTAAACAAGAGCTTATTCAACACAAATAAAGATAAGAAATGGCCTGGGATGAAAATATGGAATTTTGCCAATTTTTTTACTGAAGATGTAAAAAAAAATCATATTTTTCCACAATTTTTTCGTTATATTGCTATTTATTTGGTTCCAGTTGGAGGTCAATTATGTGCATTAGGAGAGTACATTTTATTGGTCTCTTGATTACATAAAACTTTCAAGTAATTAGTTTGTCATGTGCTTGGGTGAGAAGGATATTAAAATGATGGTCAGATCTAAGATAAATATAAGAATGTTTATTACCTTTGAAATTAAAAGCCAATTACACGATAAAATCATTTCAAAGTCAATATCAATACAAGGGAATACACAAGTCTAAGTTTAAAAAATGTCGCAACGAGGTAGACCCACTATAAGGAGGAGATTCTTTCAAACGGTACATCCAAGGTTCAGAAAAAAAAATCAGCTTCAGAGTGCCTGGAGTCAACAATATCATCGAAAAGATTACCTGTATCTACATTCAAAGATGCTGTTCACCTGTCTCCTAATGATGACTACTACCTGGTTACAGATTATGAGAGTAATATTGGCAATATGCATTTCTTGCATCCAATACCAGAGCCACAAGTGACTAAACCGGAGCTCCTGCAAGAAAATAAGAATGACATTGTAGGGAACAAAACCTTACATTGTGGAAAATTAATGGACATGTTCAAGAAATTTTACAAGGAACATGGTCAAAATGAACCCAGATGTGAACTTTTATGCAACTGGAATACAAACAATTGTCAAAAGTGGGGATTGTCATGGCGTCTCAGATTAAAATGTGATAACTGTAACTTTTGTGGCGAGAAAACTAAAGTGTACACTGAAGCCTGGAATTATTTACATGTGGCGGTTCTAAACTTAGATGTAAAATATTAACACAAGTTTTTGAGTGACATAAAATGAGACACATGATAATTTTCTGGATTCAGTTGAATACAACCTGTGTGAATCATGTATCTTAGTCATGTACATGCATTGGTACAAAACGTGAGTGTCCTGGCAATCGAACATCAATAACAGTGTGACCAAATTTTGTTTTTCTATCCTGTATTTAAAATACATGTATTTTTTTCTGTTTTCTTCATGATTCTGTCTAAATAATCGTTAGCAAAAACATCAGGCATACTGAAATCAGCTGCCTCGGCCATATTTTAGCTATATTCAAGACAAATTTTTAAATATTTGGAAAAAAATTCCCTAAATGTGATCATCAATATTCTAAAAGAATGGCTGACAAAGATGAATCCACATCGGATGCAGTAACCATAGATACAAACCCGGGAAATTTGTTTGCACACCCCCCCTTAAGAGGGCACACCACTATATATTCCACCATTGACTTACATTGTAAATAAAAAAATCATTAAAAATCCAAATGAATTTTCTGGATAACAAGACAACTATTTCCTATTATTTTGGTCCAAGCTCCACATTCTGATCCACTTTGAAACAAACATTGTATGTCAAATAAGAAAATAATCAGCTGTTTTCAATATCCGGTCAAAACAACAGTATTTACAGTATCCAGGAAATCCTTCCACACAGGGTGTAGTAATTTGACATCCATGTTTTTATATGTGGTTATATTTCAACAAATGACGTGTTTTTTTGCAGCTAAAACCTCACCAAATATGATAGGATTAACTGTAAAAAATATCATAATCAAGAAACAACTGAAAAAAAAATTCAAAGTTCCTGGTGATCTATTTTGTACTATTTTCGAGAACTGTCTCAATGCGGATTGGCTGGTTTACTGATGTGCCCCCTTAAGTGAACCGCAAATATTGTCTACTGCTAAAACATGACTTTTTTTCTGATACCTTGTTGTCTTACAAATAAAACATGACCATCAGAAAAAAAAACTTGCCCCTAAAAAGGGGAGATAATTTGAAAATACAAAAAGTGTCAAACAGTGAGAAAATTGAAAAGGTTGGTGTGAATGTAGAAAAAGACTGCAAACAAAAAATGCTTTGCTTTTAAAAAAAGGAAATGAAATGAGACATTAACAGGTTAAACAACTAAACAAGAGCTTATTCAACACAAATAAAGATAAGAAATGGCCTGGGATGAAAATATGGAATTTTGCCAATTTTTTTACTGAAGATGTAAAAAAAAATCATATTTTTCCACAATTTTTTCGTTATATTGCTATTTATTTGGTTCCAGTTGGAGGTCAATTATGTGCATTAGGAGAGTACATTTTATTGGTCTCTTGATTACATAAAACTTTCAAGTAATTAGTTTGTCATGTGCTTGGGTGAGAAGGATATTAAAATGATGGTCAGATCTAAGATAAATATAAGAATGTTTATTACCTTTGAAATTAAAAGCCAATTACACGATAAAATCATTTCAAAGTCAATATCAATACAAGGGAATACACAAGTCTAAGTTTAAAAAATGTCGCAACGAGGTAGACCCACTATAAGGAGGAGATTCTTTCAAACGGTACATCCAAGGTTCAGAAAAAAAAATCAGCTTCAGAGTGCCTGGAGTCAACAATATCATCGAAAAGATTACCTGTATCTACATTCAAAGATGCTGTTCACCTGTCTCCTAATGATGACTACTACCTGGTTACAGATTATGAGAGTAATATTGGCAATATGCATTTCTTGCATCCAATACCAGAGCCACAAGTGACTAAACCGGAGCTCCTGCAAGAAAATAAGAATGACATTGTAGGGAACAAAACCTTACATTGTGGAAAATTAATGGACATGTTCAAGAAATTTTACAAGGAACATGGTCAAAATGAACCCAGATGTGAACTTTTATGCAACTGGAATACAAACAATTGTCAAAAGTGGGGATTGTCATGGCGTCTCAGATTAAAATGTGATAACTGTAACTTTTGTGGCGAGAAAACTAAAGTGTACACTGAAGCCTGGAATTATTTACATGTGGCGGTTCTAAACTTAGATGTAAAATATTAACACAAGTTTTTGAGTGACATAAAATGAGACACATGATAATTTTCTGGATTCAGTTGAATACAACCTGTGTGAATCATGTATCTTAGTCATGTACATGCATTGGTACAAAACGTGAGTGTCCTGGCAATCGAACATCAATAACAGTGTGACCAAATTTTGTTTTTCTATCCTGTATTTAAAATACATGTATTTTTTTCTGTTTTCTTCATGATTCTGTCTAAATAATCGTTAGCAAAAACATCAGGCATACTGAAATCAGCTGCCTCGGCCATATTTTAGCTATATTCAAGACAAATTTTTAAATATTTGGAAAAAAATTCCCTAAATGTGATCATCAATATTCTAAAAGAATGGCTGACAAAGATGAATCCACATCGGATGCAGTAACCATAGATACAAACCCGGGAAATTTGTTTGCACACCCCCCCTTAAGAGGGCACACCACTATATATTCCACCATTGACTTACATTGTAAATAAAAAAATCATTAAAAATCCAAATGAATTTTCTGGATAACAAGACAACTATTTCCTATTATTTTGGTCCAAGCTCCACATTCTGATCCACTTTGAAACAAACATTGTATGTCAAATAAGAAAATAATCAGCTGTTTTCAATATCCGGTCAAAACAACAGTATTTACAGTATCCAGGAAATCCTTCCACACAGGGTGTAGTAATTTGACATCCATGTTTTTATATGTGGTTATATTTCAACAAATGACGTGTTTTTTTGCAGCTAAAACCTCACCAAATATGATAGGATTAACTGTAAAAAATATCATAATCAAGAAACAACTGAAAAAAAAATTCAAAGTTCCTGGTGATCTATTTTGTACTATTTTCGAGAACTGTCTCAATGCGGATTGGCTGGTTTACTGATGTGCCCCCTTAAGTGAACCGCAAATATTGTCTACTGCTAAAACATGACTTTTTTTCTGATACCTTGTTGTCTTACAAATAAAACATGACCATCAGAAAAAAAAACTTGCCCCTAAAAAGGGGAGATAATTTGAAAATACAAAAAGTGTCAAACAGTGAGAAAATTGAAAAGGTTGGTGTGAATGTAGAAAAAGACTGCAAACAAAAAATGCTTTGCTTTTAAAAAAAGGAAATGAAATGAGACATTAACAGGTTAAACAACTAAACAAGAGCTTATTCAACACAAATAAAGATAAGAAATGGCCTGGGATGAAAATATGGAATTTTGCCAATTTTTTTACTGAAGATGTAAAAAAAAATCATATTTTTCCACAATTTTTTCGTTATATTGCTATTTATTTGGTTCCAGTTGGAGGTCAATTATGTGCATTAGGAGAGTACATTTTATTGGTCTCTTGATTACATAAAACTTTCAAGTAATTAGTTTGTCATGTGCTTGGGTGAGAAGGATATTAAAATGATGGTCAGATCTAAGATAAATATAAGAATGTTTATTACCTTTGAAATTAAAAGCCAATTACACGATAAAATCATTTCAAAGTCAATATCAATACAAGGGAATACACAAGTCTAAGTTTAAAAAATGTCGCAACGAGGTAGACCCACTATAAGGAGGAGATTCTTTCAAACGGTACATCCAAGGTTCAGAAAAAAAAATCAGCTTCAGAGTGCCTGGAGTCAACAATATCATCGAAAAGATTACCTGTATCTACATTCAAAGATGCTGTTCACCTGTCTCCTAATGATGACTACTACCTGGTTACAGATTATGAGAGTAATATTGGCAATATGCATTTCTTGCATCCAATACCAGAGCCACAAGTGACTAAACCGGAGCTCCTGCAAGAAAATAAGAATGACATTGTAGGGAACAAAACCTTACATTGTGGAAAATTAATGGACATGTTCAAGAAATTTTACAAGGAACATGGTCAAAATGAACCCAGATGTGAACTTTTATGCAACTGGAATACAAACAATTGTCAAAAGTGGGGATTGTCATGGCGTCTCAGATTAAAATGTGATAACTGTAACTTTTGTGGCGAGAAAACTAAAGTGTACACTGAAGCCTGGAATTATTTACATGTGGCGGTTCTAAACTTAGATGTAAAATATTAACACAAGTTTTTGAGTGACATAAAATGAGACACATGATAATTTTCTGGATTCAGTTGAATACAACCTGTGTGAATCATGTATCTTAGTCATGTACATGCATTGGTACAAAACGTGAGTGTCCTGGCAATCGAACATCAATAACAGTGTGACCAAATTTTGTTTTTCTATCCTGTATTTAAAATACATGTATTTTTTTCTGTTTTCTTCATGATTCTGTCTAAATAATCGTTAGCAAAAACATCAGGCATACTGAAATCAGCTGCCTCGGCCATATTTTAGCTATATTCAAGACAAATTTTTAAATATTTGGAAAAAAATTCCCTAAATGTGATCATCAATATTCTAAAAGAATGGCTGACAAAGATGAATCCACATCGGATGCAGTAACCATAGATACAAACCCGGGAAATTTGTTTGCACACCCCCCCTTAAGAGGGCACACCACTAATATTCCACCATTGACTTACATTGTAAATAAAAAAATCATTAAAAATCCAAATGAATTTTCTGGATAACAAGACAACTATTTCCTATTATTTTGGTCCAAGCTCCACATTCTGATCCACTTTGAAACAAACATTGTATGTCAAATAAGAAAATAATCAGCTGTTTTCAATATCCGGTCAAAACAACAGTATTTACAGTATCCAGGAAATCCTTCCACACAGGGTGTAGTAATTTGACATCCATGTTTTTATATGTGGTTATATTTCAACAAATGACGTGTTTTTTTGCAGCTAAAACCTCACCAAATATGATAGGATTAACTGTAAAAAATATCATAATCAAGAAACAACTGAAAAAAAAATTCAAAGTTCCTGGTGATCTATTTTGTACTATTTTCGAGAACTGTCTCAATGCGGATTGGCTGGTTTACTGATGTGCCCCCTTAAGTGAACCGCAAATATTGTCTACTGCTAAAACATGACTTTTTTTCTGATACCTTGTTGTCTTACAAATAAAACATGACCATCAGAAAAAAAAACTTGCCCCTAAAAAGGGGAGATAATTTGAAAATACAAAAAGTGTCAAACAGTGAGAAAATTGAAAAGGTTGGTGTGAATGTAGAAAAAGACTGCAAACAAAAAATGCTTTGCTTTTAAAAAAAGGAAATGAAATGAGACATTAACAGGTTAAACAACTAAACAAGAGCTTATTCAACACAAATAAAGATAAGAAATGGCCTGGGATGAAAATATGGAATTTTGCCAATTTTTTTACTGAAGATGTAAAAAAAAATCATATTTTTCCACAATTTTTTCGTTATATTGCTATTTATTTGGTTCCAGTTGGAGGTCAATTATGTGCATTAGGAGAGTACATTTTATTGGTCTCTTGATTACATAAAACTTTCAAGTAATTAGTTTGTCATGTGCTTGGGTGAGAAGGATATTAAAATGATGGTCAGATCTAAGATAAATATAAGAATGTTTATTACCTTTGAAATTAAAAGCCAATTACACGATAAAATCATTTCAAAGTCAATATCAATACAAGGGAATACACAAGTCTAAGTTTAAAAAATGTCGCAACGAGGTAGACCCACTATAAGGAGGAGATTCTTTCAAACGGTACATCCAAGGTTCAGAAAAAAAAATCAGCTTCAGAGTGCCTGGAGTCAACAATATCATCGAAAAGATTACCTGTATCTACATTCAAAGATGCTGTTCACCTGTCTCCTAATGATGACTACTACCTGGTTACAGATTATGAGAGTAATATTGGCAATATGCATTTCTTGCATCCAATACCAGAGCCACAAGTGACTAAACCGGAGCTCCTGCAAGAAAATAAGAATGACATTGTAGGGAACAAAACCTTACATTGTGGAAAATTAATGGACATGTTCAAGAAATTTTACAAGGAACATGGTCAAAATGAACCCAGATGTGAACTTTTATGCAACTGGAATACAAACAATTGTCAAAAGTGGGGATTGTCATGGCGTCTCAGATTAAAATGTGATAACTGTAACTTTTGTGGCGAGAAAACTAAAGTGTACACTGAAGCCTGGAATTATTTACATGTGGCGGTTCTAAACTTAGATGTAAAATATTAACACAAGTTTTTGAGTGACATAAAATGAGACACATGATAATTTTCTGGATTCAGTTGAATACAACCTGTGTGAATCATGTATCTTAGTCATGTACATGCATTGGTACAAAACGTGAGTGTCCTGGCAATCGAACATCAATAACAGTGTGACCAAATTTTGTTTTTCTATCCTGTATTTAAAATACATGTATTTTTTTCTGTTTTCTTCATGATTCTGTCTAAATAATCGTTAGCAAAAACATCAGGCATACTGAAATCAGCTGCCTCGGCCATATTTTAGCTATATTCAAGACAAATTTTTAAATATTTGGAAAAAAATTCCCTAAATGTGATCATCAATATTCTAAAAGAATGGCTGACAAAGATGAATCCACATCGGATGCAGTAACCATAGATACAAACCCGGGAAATTTGTTTGCACACCCCCCCTTAAGAGGGCACACCACTATATATTCCACCATTGACTTACATTGTAAATAAAAAAATCATTAAAAATCCAAATGAATTTTCTGGATAACAAGACAACTATTTCCTATTATTTTGGTCCAAGCTCCACATTCTGATCCACTTTGAAACAAACATTGTATGTCAAATAAGAAAATAATCAGCTGTTTTCAATATCCGGTCAAAACAACAGTATTTACAGTATCCAGGAAATCCTTCCACACAGGGTGTAGTAATTTGACATCCATGTTTTTATATGTGGTTATATTTCAACAAATGACGTGTTTTTTTGCAGCTAAAACCTCACCAAATATGATAGGATTAACTGTAAAAAATATCATAATCAAGAAACAACTGAAAAAAAAATTCAAAGTTCCTGGTGATCTATTTTGTACTATTTTCGAGAACTGTCTCAATGCGGATTGGCTGGTTTACTGATGTGCCCCCTTAAGTGAACCGCAAATATTGTCTACTGCTAAAACATGACTTTTTTTCTGATACCTTGTTGTCTTACAAATAAAACATGACCATCAGAAAAAAAAACTTGCCCCTAAAAAGGGGAGATAATTTGAAAATACAAAAAGTGTCAAACAGTGAGAAAATTGAAAAGGTTGGTGTGAATGTAGAAAAAGACTGCAAACAAAAAATGCTTTGCTTTTAAAAAAAGGAAATGAAATGAGACATTAACAGGTTAAACAACTAAACAAGAGCTTATTCAACACAAATAAAGATAAGAAATGGCCTGGGATGAAAATATGGAATTTTGCCAATTTTTTTACTGAAGATGTAAAAAAAAATCATATTTTTCCACAATTTTTTCGTTATATTGCTATTTATTTGGTTCCAGTTGGAGGTCAATTATGTGCATTAGGAGAGTACATTTTATTGGTCTCTTGATTACATAAAACTTTCAAGTAATTAGTTTGTCATGTGCTTGGGTGAGAAGGATATTAAAATGATGGTCAGATCTAAGATAAATATAAGAATGTTTATTACCTTTGAAATTAAAAGCCAATTACACGATAAAATCATTTCAAAGTCAATATCAATACAAGGGAATACACAAGTCTAAGTTTAAAAAATGTCGCAACGAGGTAGACCCACTATAAGGAGGAGATTCTTTCAAACGGTACATCCAAGGTTCAGAAAAAAAAATCAGCTTCAGAGTGCCTGGAGTCAACAATATCATCGAAAAGATTACCTGTATCTACATTCAAAGATGCTGTTCACCTGTCTCCTAATGATGACTACTACCTGGTTACAGATTATGAGAGTAATATTGGCAATATGCATTTCTTGCATCCAATACCAGAGCCACAAGTGACTAAACCGGAGCTCCTGCAAGAAAATAAGAATGACATTGTAGGGAACAAAACCTTACATTGTGGAAAATTAATGGACATGTTCAAGAAATTTTACAAGGAACATGGTCAAAATGAACCCAGATGTGAACTTTTATGCAACTGGAATACAAACAATTGTCAAAAGTGGGGATTGTCATGGCGTCTCAGATTAAAATGTGATAACTGTAACTTTTGTGGCGAGAAAACTAAAGTGTACACTGAAGCCTGGAATTATTTACATGTGGCGGTTCTAAACTTAGATGTAAAATATTAACACAAGTTTTTGAGTGACATAAAATGAGACACATGATAATTTTCTGGATTCAGTTGAATACAACCTGTGTGAATCATGTATCTTAGTCATGTACATGCATTGGTACAAAACGTGAGTGTCCTGGCAATCGAACATCAATAACAGTGTGACCAAATTTTGTTTTTCTATCCTGTATTTAAAATACATGTATTTTTTTCTGTTTTCTTCATGATTCTGTCTAAATAATCGTTAGCAAAAACATCAGGCATACTGAAATCAGCTGCCTCGGCCATATTTTAGCTATATTCAAGACAAATTTTTAAATATTTGGAAAAAAATTCCCTAAATGTGATCATCAATATTCTAAAAGAATGGCTGACAAAGATGAATCCACATCGGATGCAGTAACCATAGATACAAACCCGGGAAATTTGTTTGCACACCCCCCCTTAAGAGGGCACACCACTATATATTCCACCATTGACTTACATTGTAAATAAAAAAATCATTAAAAATCCAAATGAATTTTCTGGATAACAAGACAACTATTTCCTATTATTTTGGTCCAAGCTCCACATTCTGATCCACTTTGAAACAAACATTGTATGTCAAATAAGAAAATAATCAGCTGTTTTCAATATCCGGTCAAAACAACAGTATTTACAGTATCCAGGAAATCCTTCCACACAGGGTGTAGTAATTTGACATCCATGTTTTTATATGTGGTTATATTTCAACAAATGACGTGTTTTTTTGCAGCTAAAACCTCACCAAATATGATAGGATTAACTGTAAAAAATATCATAATCAAGAAACAACTGAAAAAAAAATTCAAAGTTCCTGGTGATCTATTTTGTACTATTTTCGAGAACTGTCTCAATGCGGATTGGCTGGTTTACTGATGTGCCCCCTTAAGTGAACCGCAAATATTGTCTACTGCTAAAACATGACTTTTTTTCTGATACCTTGTTGTCTTACAAATAAAACATGACCATCAGAAAAAAAAACTTGCCCCTAAAAAGGGGAGATAATTTGAAAATACAAAAAGTGTCAAACAGTGAGAAAATTGAAAAGGTTGGTGTGAATGTAGAAAAAGACTGCAAACAAAAAATGCTTTGCTTTTAAAAAAAGGAAATGAAATGAGACATTAACAGGTTAAACAACTAAACAAGAGCTTATTCAACACAAATAAAGATAAGAAATGGCCTGGGATGAAAATATGGAATTTTGCCAATTTTTTTACTGAAGATGTAAAAAAAAATCATATTTTTCCACAATTTTTTCGTTATATTGCTATTTATTTGGTTCCAGTTGGAGGTCAATTATGTGCATTAGGAGAGTACATTTTATTGGTCTCTTGATTACATAAAACTTTCAAGTAATTAGTTTGTCATGTGCTTGGGTGAGAAGGATATTAAAATGATGGTCAGATCTAAGATAAATATAAGAATGTTTATTACCTTTGAAATTAAAAGCCAATTACACGATAAAATCATTTCAAAGTCAATATCAATACAAGGGAATACACAAGTCTAAGTTTAAAAAATGTCGCAACGAGGTAGACCCACTATAAGGAGGAGATTCTTTCAAACGGTACATCCAAGGTTCAGAAAAAAAAATCAGCTTCAGAGTGCCTGGAGTCAACAATATCATCGAAAAGATTACCTGTATCTACATTCAAAGATGCTGTTCACCTGTCTCCTAATGATGACTACTACCTGGTTACAGATTATGAGAGTAATATTGGCAATATGCATTTCTTGCATCCAATACCAGAGCCACAAGTGACTAAACCGGAGCTCCTGCAAGAAAATAAGAATGACATTGTAGGGAACAAAACCTTACATTGTGGAAAATTAATGGACATGTTCAAGAAATTTTACAAGGAACATGGTCAAAATGAACCCAGATGTGAACTTTTATGCAACTGGAATACAAACAATTGTCAAAAGTGGGGATTGTCATGGCGTCTCAGATTAAAATGTGATAACTGTAACTTTTGTGGCGAGAAAACTAAAGTGTACACTGAAGCCTGGAATTATTTACATGTGGCGGTTCTAAACTTAGATGTAAAATATTAACACAAGTTTTTGAGTGACATAAAATGAGACACATGATAATTTTCTGGATTCAGTTGAATACAACCTGTGTGAATCATGTATCTTAGTCATGTACATGCATTGGTACAAAACGTGAGTGTCCTGGCAATCGAACATCAATAACAGTGTGACCAAATTTTGTTTTTCTATCCTGTATTTAAAATACATGTATTTTTTTCTGTTTTCTTCATGATTCTGTCTAAATAATCGTTAGCAAAAACATCAGGCATACTGAAATCAGCTGCCTCGGCCATATTTTAGCTATATTCAAGACAAATTTTTAAATATTTGGAAAAAAATTCCCTAAATGTGATCATCAATATTCTAAAAGAATGGCTGACAAAGATGAATCCACATCGGATGCAGTAACCATAGATACAAACCCGGGAAATTTGTTTGCACACCCCCCCTTAAGAGGGCACACCACTATATATTCCACCATTGACTTACATTGTAAATAAAAAAATCATTAAAAATCCAAATGAATTTTCTGGATAACAAGACAACTATTTCCTATTATTTTGGTCCAAGCTCCACATTCTGATCCACTTTGAAACAAACATTGTATGTCAAATAAGAAAATAATCAGCTGTTTTCAATATCCGGTCAAAACAACAGTATTTACAGTATCCAGGAAATCCTTCCACACAGGGTGTAGTAATTTGACATCCATGTTTTTATATGTGGTTATATTTCAACAAATGACGTGTTTTTTTGCAGCTAAAACCTCACCAAATATGATAGGATTAACTGTAAAAAATATCATAATCAAGAAACAACTGAAAAAAAAATTCAAAGTTCCTGGTGATCTATTTTGTACTATTTTCGAGAACTGTCTCAATGCGGATTGGCTGGTTTACTGATGTGCCCCCTTAAGTGAACCGCAAATATTGTCTACTGCTAAAACATGACTTTTTTTCTGATACCTTGTTGTCTTACAAATAAAACATGACCATCAGAAAAAAAAACTTGCCCCTAAAAAGGGGAGATAATTTGAAAATACAAAAAGTGTCAAACAGTGAGAAAATTGAAAAGGTTGGTGTGAATGTAGAAAAAGACTGCAAACAAAAAATGCTTTGCTTTTAAAAAAAGGAAATGAAATGAGACATTAACAGGTTAAACAACTAAACAAGAGCTTATTCAACACAAATAAAGATAAGAAATGGCCTGGGATGAAAATATGGAATTTTGCCAATTTTTTTACTGAAGATGTAAAAAAAAATCATATTTTTCCACAATTTTTTCGTTATATTGCTATTTATTTGGTTCCAGTTGGAGGTCAATTATGTGCATTAGGAGAGTACATTTTATTGGTCTCTTGATTACATAAAACTTTCAAGTAATTAGTTTGTCATGTGCTTGGGTGAGAAGGATATTAAAATGATGGTCAGATCTAAGATAAATATAAGAATGTTTATTACCTTTGAAATTAAAAGCCAATTACACGATAAAATCATTTCAAAGTCAATATCAATACAAGGGAATACACAAGTCTAAGTTTAAAAAATGTCGCAACGAGGTAGACCCACTATAAGGAGGAGATTCTTTCAAACGGTACATCCAAGGTTCAGAAAAAAAAATCAGCTTCAGAGTGCCTGGAGTCAACAATATCATCGAAAAGATTACCTGTATCTACATTCAAAGATGCTGTTCACCTGTCTCCTAATGATGACTACTACCTGGTTACAGATTATGAGAGTAATATTGGCAATATGCATTTCTTGCATCCAATACCAGAGCCACAAGTGACTAAACCGGAGCTCCTGCAAGAAAATAAGAATGACATTGTAGGGAACAAAACCTTACATTGTGGAAAATTAATGGACATGTTCAAGAAATTTTACAAGGAACATGGTCAAAATGAACCCAGATGTGAACTTTTATGCAACTGGAATACAAACAATTGTCAAAAGTGGGGATTGTCATGGCGTCTCAGATTAAAATGTGATAACTGTAACTTTTGTGGCGAGAAAACTAAAGTGTACACTGAAGCCTGGAATTATTTACATGTGGCGGTTCTAAACTTAGATGTAAAATATTAACACAAGTTTTTGAGTGACATAAAATGAGACACATGATAATTTTCTGGATTCAGTTGAATACAACCTGTGTGAATCATGTATCTTAGTCATGTCATGCATTGGTACAAAACGTGAGTGTCCTGGCAATCGAACATCAATAACAGTGTAACCAGATTTTGTTTTCCTATCCTGTATATAAAATACATGTATTATTTAAACTTTTTTCTGTTTTCTTCATGATTCTGTCTAAATAATTGTTAGCAAAAACATCAGGCATACTGAAATCAGCTGCCTCGGCCATATTTTAGCTATATTCAAGACAAATTTCTAAACATTTGGAAAAAATTTCCCTAAATGTGATCAGCAATATTCTAAAAGAATGGCTGACAAAGATGAATCCACATCGGATGCAGTAACCATAGATACAAACCCGGGACATTTGTTTGCACACCCCCCCCTTAAGAGGGCACACCACTATATATTCCACCATTGACTTACATTGTAAATAAAAAAATCATTAAAAATCCAAATGAATTTTCTGGATAACAAGACAACTATTTCCTATTATTTTGGTCCAAGCTCCACATTCTGATCCACTTTGAAACAAACATTGTATGTCAAATAAGAAAATAATCAGCTGTTTTCAATATCCGGTCAAAACAACAGTATTTACAGTATCCAGGAAATCCTTCCACACAGGGTGTAGTAATTTGACATCCATGTTTTTATCTGTGGTTATATTTCAACAAATGACGTGTTTTTTTGCAGCTAAAACCTCACCAAATATGATAGGATTAACTGTAAAAAATATCATAATCAAGAAACAACTGAAAAAAAAATTCAAAGTTCCTGGTGATCTATTTTGTACTATTTTCGAGGACTGTCTCAAATGCGGATTGGCTGGTTTACTGATGTGCCCCCTTAAGTGAACCGCAAATATTGTCTACTGCTAAAACATGACTTTTTTCTGATACCTTGTTGTCTTACAAATAAAACATGACCATCAGAAGAAAAAACTTGCCCCTAAAAAGGGGAGATAATTTGAAAATACAAAAAGTGTCAAACAGTGAGAAAATTCAAAAGGTTGGTGTGAATGTAGAAAAAGACTGCAAACAAAAAATGTTTTGTTTTTAAAAAAAAGAAATGAAATGAGACATTAACAGGTTTAACAACTAAACAAGAGCTTACTCAACACAAATAAAGATAAGAAATGGCCCGGGATGAAAATATGGAATTTTGCCAATTTTTTTACCGAAGATGTAAAAAAAAATCATATTTTTCCACAATTTTTTCGTTATATTGCTATTTATTTGGTTCCAGTTGGAGGTCAATTATGTGTATTAGGAGAGTACATTTTATTGGTCTCTTGATTACATAAAACTTTCAAGTAATTAGTTTGTCATGTGCTTGGGGTGAGAAGGATATTAAAATGATGGTCAGATCTAAGATAAATATAAGAATGTTTATTACCTTTGAAATTAAAAGCCAATTACACGATAAAATCATTTCAAAGTCAATATCAATACAAGGGAATACACAAGTCTAAATTTAAAAAATGTCGCAACGAGGTAGACCCACTATAAGGAGAAGATTCTTTCAAACGGTACATTCAAGGTTCAGAAAAAAAATCAGCTTCAGAGTGCCTGGAGTCAACAATATCATCGAAAAGATTACCTGTATCTACATTCAAAGATGCTGTTCACTTGTCCCCTAATGATGACTACTACCTGGTTACAGATTATGAGGGTAATATTGGCAATATGCATTTCTTGCATCCAATACCAGAACCACAAGTGACTAAACCGGAGCTCCTGCAAGAAAATAAGAATGACATTGTAGGAAACAAAACTTTACATTGTGGAAAATTAATGGACATGTTCAAGAAATTTTACAAGGAACATGGTCAAAATGAACCCAGATGTGAACTTTTATGCAACTGGAATACAAACAATTGTCAAAAGTGGGGGCGTCTCAGATTAAAATGTGATAACTGTAACTTTTGTGGCGAGAAAACTAAAGTGTACACTGAAGCCTGGAATTATTTACATGTGGCGGTTCTAAACTTAGATGTAAAATATTAGCACAAGTTTTTGAATGACATAAATGAGACACATGATCATTTTCTGGATTCAGTTGAATACAACGTGTGTGAATCATGTATCTTAGTCATGTACATGCATTGGTACAAAACGTGAGTGTCCTGGCAATCGAACATCAATAACAGTGTAACCAGATTTTGTTTTCCTATCCTGTATATAAAATACATGTATTATTTAAACTTTTTTCTGTTTTCTTCATGATTCTGTCTAAATAATTGTTAGCAAAAACATCAGGCATACTGAAATCAGCTGCCTCGGCCATATTTTAGCTATATTCAAGACAAATTTCTAAACATTTGGAAAAAATTTCCCTAAATGTGATCAGCAATATTCTAAAAGAATGGCTGACAAAGATGAATCCACATCGGATGCAGTAACCATAGATACAAACCCGGGACATTTGTTTGCACACCCCCCCCTTAAGAGGGCACACCACTATATATTCCACCATTGACTTACATTGTAAATAAAAAAATCATTAAAAATCCAAATGAATTTTCTGGATAACAAGACAACTATTTCCTATTATTTTGGTCCAAGCTCCACATTCTGATCCACTTTGAAACAAACATTGTATGTCAAATAAGAAAATAATCAGCTGTTTTCAATATCCGGTCAAAACAACAGTATTTACAGTATCCAGGAAATCCTTCCACACAGGGTGTAGTAATTTGACATCCATGTTTTTATCTGTGGTTATATTTCAACAAATGACGTGTTTTTTTGCAGCTAAAACCTCACCAAATATGATAGGATTAACTGTAAAAAATATCATAATCAAGAAACAACTGAAAAAAAAATTCAAAGTTCCTGGTGATCTATTTTGTACTATTTTCGAGGACTGTCTCAAATGCGGATTGGCTGGTTTACTGATGTGCCCCCTTAAGTGAACCGCAAATATTGTCTACTGCTAAAACATGACTTTTTTCTGATACCTTGTTGTCTTACAAATAAAACATGACCATCAGAAGAAAAAACTTGCCCCTAAAAAGGGGAGATAATTTGAAAATACAAAAAGTGTCAAACAGTGAGAAAATTCAAAAGGTTGGTGTGAATGTAGAAAAAGACTGCAAACAAAAAATGTTTTGTTTTTAAAAAAAAGAAATGAAATGAGACATTAACAGGTTTAACAACTAAACAAGAGCTTACTCAACACAAATAAAGATAAGAAATGGCCCGGGATGAAAATATGGAATTTTGCCAATTTTTTTACCGAAGATGTAAAAAAAAATCATATTTTTCCACAATTTTTTCGTTATATTGCTATTTATTTGGTTCCAGTTGGAGGTCAATTATGTGTATTAGGAGAGTACATTTTATTGGTCTCTTGATTACATAAAACTTTCAAGTAATTAGTTTGTCATGTGCTTGGGGTGAGAAGGATATTAAAATGATGGTCAGATCTAAGATAAATATAAGAATGTTTATTACCTTTGAAATTAAAAGCCAATTACACGATAAAATCATTTCAAAGTCAATATCAATACAAGGGAATACACAAGTCTAAATTTAAAAAATGTCGCAACGAGGTAGACCCACTATAAGGAGAAGATTCTTTCAAACGGTACATTCAAGGTTCAGAAAAAAAATCAGCTTCAGAGTGCCTGGAGTCAACAATATCATCGAAAAGATTACCTGTATCTACATTCAAAGATGCTGTTCACTTGTCCCCTAATGATGACTACTACCTGGTTACAGATTATGAGGGTAATATTGGCAATATGCATTTCTTGCATCCAATACCAGAACCACAAGTGACTAAACCGGAGCTCCTGCAAGAAAATAAGAATGACATTGTAGGAAACAAAACTTTACATTGTGGAAAATTAATGGACATGTTCAAGAAATTTTACAAGGAACATGGTCAAAATGAACCCAGATGTGAACTTTTATGCAACTGGAATACAAACAATTGTCAAAAGTGGGGGCGTCTCAGATTAAAATGTGATAACTGTAACTTTTGTGGCGAGAAAACTAAAGTGTACACTGAAGCCTGGAATTATTTACATGTGGCGGTTCTAAACTTAGATGTAAAATATTAGCACAAGTTTTTGAATGACATAAATGAGACACATGATCATTTTCTGGATTCAGTTGAATACAACGTGTGTGAATCATGTATCTTAGTCATGTACATGCATTGGTACAAAACGTGAGTGTCCTGGCAATCGAACATCAATAACAGTGTAACCAGATTTTGTTTTCCTATCCTGTATATAAAATACATGTATTATTTAAACTTTTTTCTGTTTTCTTCATGATTCTGTCTAAATAATTGTTAGCAAAAACATCAGGCATACTGAAATCAGCTGCCTCGGCCATATTTTAGCTATATTCAAGACAAATTTCTAAACATTTGGAAAAAATTTCCCTAAATGTGATCAGCAATATTCTAAAAGAATGGCTGACAAAGATGAATCCACATCGGATGCAGTAACCATAGATACAAACCCGGGACATTTGTTTGCACACCCCCCCCTTAAGAGGGCACACCACTATATATTCCACCATTGACTTACATTGTAAATAAAAAAATCATTAAAAATCCAAATGAATTTTCTGGATAACAAGACAACTATTTCCTATTATTTTGGTCCAAGCTCCACATTCTGATCCACTTTGAAACAAACATTGTATGTCAAATAAGAAAATAATCAGCTGTTTTCAATATCCGGTCAAAACAACAGTATTTACAGTATCCAGGAAATCCTTCCACACAGGGTGTAGTAATTTGACATCCATGTTTTTATCTGTGGTTATATTTCAACAAATGACGTGTTTTTTTGCAGCTAAAACCTCACCAAATATGATAGGATTAACTGTAAAAAATATCATAATCAAGAAACAACTGAAAAAAAAATTCAAAGTTCCTGGTGATCTATTTTGTACTATTTTCGAGGACTGTCTCAAATGCGGATTGGCTGGTTTACTGATGTGCCCCCTTAAGTGAACCGCAAATATTGTCTACTGCTAAAACATGACTTTTTTCTGATACCTTGTTGTCTTACAAATAAAACATGACCATCAGAAGAAAAAACTTGCCCCTAAAAAGGGGAGATAATTTGAAAATACAAAAAGTGTCAAACAGTGAGAAAATTCAAAAGGTTGGTGTGAATGTAGAAAAAGACTGCAAACAAAAAATGTTTTGTTTTTAAAAAAAAGAAATGAAATGAGACATTAACAGGTTTAACAACTAAACAAGAGCTTACTCAACACAAATAAAGATAAGAAATGGCCCGGGATGAAAATATGGAATTTTGCCAATTTTTTTACCGAAGATGTAAAAAAAAATCATATTTTTCCACAATTTTTTCGTTATATTGCTATTTATTTGGTTCCAGTTGGAGGTCAATTATGTGTATTAGGAGAGTACATTTTATTGGTCTCTTGATTACATAAAACTTTCAAGTAATTAGTTTGTCATGTGCTTGGGGTGAGAAGGATATTAAAATGATGGTCAGATCTAAGATAAATATAAGAATGTTTATTACCTTTGAAATTAAAAGCCAATTACACGATAAAATCATTTCAAAGTCAATATCAATACAAGGGAATACACAAGTCTAAATTTAAAAAATGTCGCAACGAGGTAGACCCACTATAAGGAGAAGATTCTTTCAAACGGTACATTCAAGGTTCAGAAAAAAAATCAGCTTCAGAGTGCCTGGAGTCAACAATATCATCGAAAAGATTACCTGTATCTACATTCAAAGATGCTGTTCACTTGTCCCCTAATGATGACTACTACCTGGTTACAGATTATGAGGGTAATATTGGCAATATGCATTTCTTGCATCCAATACCAGAACCACAAGTGACTAAACCGGAGCTCCTGCAAGAAAATAAGAATGACATTGTAGGAAACAAAACTTTACATTGTGGAAAATTAATGGACATGTTCAAGAAATTTTACAAGGAACATGGTCAAAATGAACCCAGATGTGAACTTTTATGCAACTGGAATACAAACAATTGTCAAAAGTGGGGGCGTCTCAGATTAAAATGTGATAACTGTAACTTTTGTGGCGAGAGAAAACTAAAGTGTACACTGAAGCCTGGAATTATTTACATGTGGCGGTTCTAAACTTAGATGTAAAATATTAGCACAAGTTTTTGAATGACATAAATGAGACACATGATCATTTTCTGGATTCAGTTGAATACAACGTGTGTGAATCATGTATCTTAGTCATGTACATGCATTGGTACAAAACGTGAGTGTCCTGGCAATCGAACATCAATAACAGTGTAACCAGATTTTGTTTTCCTATCCTGTATATAAAATACATGTATTATTTAAACTTTTTTCTGTTTTCTTCATGATTCTGTCTAAATAATTGTTAGCAAAAACATCAGGCATACTGAAATCAGCTGCCTCGGCCATATTTTAGCTATATTCAAGACAAATTTCTAAACATTTGGAAAAAATTTCCCTAAATGTGATCAGCAATATTCTAAAAGAATGGCTGACAAAGATGAATCCACATCGGATGCAGTAACCATAGATACAAACCCGGGACATTTGTTTGCACACCCCCCCCTTAAGAGGGCACACCACTATATATTCCACCATTGACTTACATTGTAAATAAAAAAATCATTAAAAATCCAAATGAATTTTCTGGATAACAAGACAACTATTTCCTATTATTTTGGTCCAAGCTCCACATTCTGATCCACTTTGAAACAAACATTGTATGTCAAATAAGAAAATAATCAGCTGTTTTCAATATCCGGTCAAAACAACAGTATTTACAGTATCCAGGAAATCCTTCCACACAGGGTGTAGTAATTTGACATCCATGTTTTTATCTGTGGTTATATTTCAACAAATGACGTGTTTTTTTGCAGCTAAAACCTCACCAAATATGATAGGATTAACTGTAAAAAATATCATAATCAAGAAACAACTGAAAAAAAAATTCAAAGTTCCTGGTGATCTATTTTGTACTATTTTCGAGGACTGTCTCAAATGCGGATTGGCTGGTTTACTGATGTGCCCCCTTAAGTGAACCGCAAATATTGTCTACTGCTAAAACATGACTTTTTTCTGATACCTTGTTGTCTTACAAATAAAACATGACCATCAGAAGAAAAAACTTGCCCCTAAAAAGGGGAGATAATTTGAAAATACAAAAAGTGTCAAACAGTGAGAAAATTCAAAAGGTTGGTGTGAATGTAGAAAAAGACTGCAAACAAAAAATGTTTTGTTTTTAAAAAAAAGAAATGAAATGAGACATTAACAGGTTTAACAACTAAACAAGAGCTTACTCAACACAAATAAAGATAAGAAATGGCCCGGGATGAAAATATGGAATTTTGCCAATTTTTTTACCGAAGATGTAAAAAAAAATCATATTTTTCCACAATTTTTTCGTTATATTGCTATTTATTTGGTTCCAGTTGGAGGTCAATTATGTGTATTAGGAGAGTACATTTTATTGGTCTCTTGATTACATAAAACTTTCAAGTAATTAGTTTGTCATGTGCTTGGGGTGAGAAGGATATTAAAATGATGGTCAGATCTAAGATAAATATAAGAATGTTTATTACCTTTGAAATTAAAAGCCAATTACACGATAAAATCATTTCAAAGTCAATATCAATACAAGGGAATACACAAGTCTAAATTTAAAAAATGTCGCAACGAGGTAGACCCACTATAAGGAGAAGATTCTTTCAAACGGTACATTCAAGGTTCAGAAAAAAAATCAGCTTCAGAGTGCCTGGAGTCAACAATATCATCGAAAAGATTACCTGTATCTACATTCAAAGATGCTGTTCACTTGTCCCCTAATGATGACTACTACCTGGTTACAGATTATGAGGGTAATATTGGCAATATGCATTTCTTGCATCCAATACCAGAACCACAAGTGACTAAACCGGAGCTCCTGCAAGAAAATAAGAATGACATTGTAGGAAACAAAACTTTACATTGTGGAAAATTAATGGACATGTTCAAGAAATTTTACAAGGAACATGGTCAAAATGAACCCAGATGTGAACTTTTATGCAACTGGAATACAAACAATTGTCAAAAGTGGGGGCGTCTCAGATTAAAATGTGATAACTGTAACTTTTGTGGCGAGAAAACTAAAGTGTACACTGAAGCCTGGAATTATTTACATGTGGCGGTTCTAAACTTAGATGTAAAATATTAGCACAAGTTTTTGAATGACATAAATGAGACACATGATCATTTTCTGGATTCAGTTGAATACAACGTGTGTGAATCATGTATCTTAGTCATGTACATGCATTGGTACAAAACGTGAGTGTCCTGGCAATCGAACATCAATAACAGTGTAACCAGATTTTGTTTTCCTATCCTGTATATAAAATACATGTATTATTTAAACTTTTTTCTGTTTTCTTCATGATTCTGTCTAAATAATTGTTAGCAAAAACATCAGGCATACTGAAATCAGCTGCCTCGGCCATATTTTAGCTATATTCAAGACAAATTTCTAAACATTTGGAAAAAATTTCCCTAAATGTGATCAGCAATATTCTAAAAGAATGGCTGACAAAGATGAATCCACATCGGATGCAGTAACCATAGATACAAACCCGGGACATTTGTTTGCACACCCCCCCCCTTAAGAGGGCACACCACTATATATTCCACCATTGACTTACATTGTAAATAAAAAAATCATTAAAAATCCAAATGAATTTTCTGGATAACAAGACAACTATTTCCTATTATTTTGGTCCAAGCTCCACATTCTGATCCACTTTGAAACAAACATTGTATGTCAAATAAGAAAATAATCAGCTGTTTTCAATATCCGGTCAAAACAACAGTATTTACAGTATCCAGGAAATCCTTCCACACAGGGTGTAGTAATTTGACATCCATGTTTTTATCTGTGGTTATATTTCAACAAATGACGTGTTTTTTTGCAGCTAAAACCTCACCAAATATGATAGGATTAACTGTAAAAAATATCATAATCAAGAAACAACTGAAAAAAAAATTCAAAGTTCCTGGTGATCTATTTTGTACTATTTTCGAGGACTGTCTCAAATGCGGATTGGCTGGTTTACTGATGTGCCCCCTTAAGGGAACCGCAAATATTGTCTACTGCTAAAACATGACTTTTTTCTGATACCTTGTTGTCTTACAAATAAAACATGACCATCAGAAGAAAAAACTTGCCCCTAAAAAGGGGAGATAATTTGAAAATACAAAAAGTGTCAAACAGTGAGAAAATTCAAAAGGTTGGTGTGAATGTAGAAAAAGACTGCAAACAAAAAATGTTTTGTTTTTAAAAAAAAGAAATGAAATGAGACATTAACAGGTTTAACAACTAAACAAGAGCTTACTCAACACAAATAAAGATAAGAAATGGCCCGGGATGAAAATATGGAATTTTGCCAATTTTTTTACCGAAGATGTAAAAAAAAATCATATTTTTCCACAATTTTTTCGTTATATTGCTATTTATTTGGTTCCAGTTGGAGGTCAATTATGTGTATTAGGAGAGTACATTTTATTGGTCTCTTGATTACATAAAACTTTCAAGTAATTAGTTTGTCATGTGCTTGGGGTGAGAAGGATATTAAAATGATGGTCAGATCTAAGATAAATATAAGAATGTTTATTACCTTTGAAATTAAAAGCCAATTACACGATAAAATCATTTCAAAGTCAATATCAATACAAGGGAATACACAAGTCTAAATTTAAAAAATGTCGCAACGAGGTAGACCCACTATAAGGAGAAGATTCTTTCAAACGGTACATTCAAGGTTCAGAAAAAAAATCAGCTTCAGAGTGCCTGGAGTCAACAATATCATCGAAAAGATTACCTGTATCTACATTCAAAGATGCTGTTCACTTGTCCCCTAATGATGACTACTACCTGGTTACAGATTATGAGGGTAATATTGGCAATATGCATTTCTTGCATCCAATACCAGAACCACAAGTGACTAAACCGGAGCTCCTGCAAGAAAATAAGAATGACATTGTAGGAAACAAAACTTTACATTGTGGAAAATTAATGGACATGTTCAAGAAATTTTACAAGGAACATGGTCAAAATGAACCCAGATGTGAACTTTTATGCAACTGGAATACAAACAATTGTCAAAAGTGGGGGCGTCTCAGATTAAAATGTGATAACTGTAACTTTTGTGGCGAGAAAACTAAAGTGTACACTGAAGCCTGGAATTATTTACATGTGGCGGTTCTAAACTTAGATGTAAAATATTAGCACAAGTTTTTGAATGACATAAATGAGACACATGATCATTTTCTGGATTCAGTTGAATACAACGTGTGTGAATCATGTATCTTAGTCATGTACATGCATTGGTACAAAACGTGAGTGTCCTGGCAATCGAACATCAATAACAGTGTAACCAGATTTTGTTTTCCTATCCTGTATATAAAATACATGTATTATTTAAACTTTTTTCTGTTTTCTTCATGATTCTGTCTAAATAATTGTTAGCAAAAACATCAGGCATACTGAAATCAGCTGCCTCGGCCATATTTTAGCTATATTCAAGACAAATTTCTAAACATTTGGAAAAAATTTCCCTAAATGTGATCAGCAATATTCTAAAAGAATGGCTGACAAAGATGAATCCACATCGGATGCAGTAACCATAGATACAAACCCGGGACATTTGTTTGCACACCCCCCCCCTTAAGAGGGCACACCACTATATATTCCACCATTGACTTACATTGTAAATAAAAAAATCATTAAAAATCCAAATGAATTTTCTGGATAACAAGACAACTATTTCCTATTATTTTGGTCCAAGCTCCACATTCTGATCCACTTTGAAACAAACATTGTATGTCAAATAAGAAAATAATCAGCTGTTTTCAATATCCGGTCAAAACAACAGTATTTACAGTATCCAGGAAATCCTTCCACACAGGGTGTAGTAATTTGACATCCATGTTTTTATCTGTGGTTATATTTCAACAAATGACGTGTTTTTTTGCAGCTAAAACCTCACCAAATATGATAGGATTAACTGTAAAAAATATCATAATCAAGAAACAACTGAAAAAAAAATTCAAAGTTCCTGGTGATCTATTTTGTACTATTTTCGAGGACTGTCTCAAATGCGGATTGGCTGGTTTACTGATGTGCCCCCTTAAGGGAACCGCAAATATTGTCTACTGCTAAAACATGACTTTTTTCTGATACCTTGTTGTCTTACAAATAAAACATGACCATCAGAAGAAAAAACTTGCCCCTAAAAAGGGGAGATAATTTGAAAATACAAAAAGTGTCAAACAGTGAGAAAATTCAAAAGGTTGGTGTGAATGTAGAAAAAGACTGCAAACAAAAAATGTTTTGTTTTTAAAAAAAAGAAATGAAATGAGACATTAACAGGTTTAACAACTAAACAAGAGCTTACTCAACACAAATAAAGATAAGAAATGGCCCGGGATGAAAATATGGAATTTTGCCAATTTTTTTACCGAAGATGTAAAAAAAAATCATATTTTTCCACAATTTTTTCGTTATATTGCTATTTATTTGGTTCCAGTTGGAGGTCAATTATGTGTATTAGGAGAGTACATTTTATTGGTCTCTTGATTACATAAAACTTTCAAGTAATTAGTTTGTCATGTGCTTGGGGTGAGAAGGATATTAAAATGATGGTCAGATCTAAGATAAATATAAGAATGTTTATTACCTTTGAAATTAAAAGCCAATTACACGATAAAATCATTTCAAAGTCAATATCAATACAAGGGAATACACAAGTCTAAATTTAAAAAATGTCGCAACGAGGTAGACCCACTATAAGGAGAAGATTCTTTCAAACGGTACATTCAAGGTTCAGAAAAAAAATCAGCTTCAGAGTGCCTGGAGTCAACAATATCATCGAAAAGATTACCTGTATCTACATTCAAAGATGCTGTTCACTTGTCCCCTAATGATGACTACTACCTGGTTACAGATTATGAGGGTAATATTGGCAATATGCATTTCTTGCATCCAATACCAGAACCACAAGTGACTAAACCGGAGCTCCTGCAAGAAAATAAGAATGACATTGTAGGAAACAAAACTTTACATTGTGGAAAATTAATGGACATGTTCAAGAAATTTTACAAGGAACATGGTCAAAATGAACCCAGATGTGAACTTTTATGCAACTGGAATACAAACAATTGTCAAAAGTGGGGGCGTCTCAGATTAAAATGTGATAACTGTAACTTTTGTGGCGAGAAAACTAAAGTGTACACTGAAGCCTGGAATTATTTACATGTGGCGGTTCTAAACTTAGATGTAAAATATTAGCACAAGTTTTTGAATGACATAAATGAGACACATGATCATTTTCTGGATTCAGTTGAATACAACGTGTGTGAATCATGTATCTTAGTCATGTACATGCATTGGTACAAAACGTGAGTGTCCTGGCAATCGAACATCAATAACAGTGTAACCAGATTTTGTTTTCCTATCCTGTATATAAAATACATGTATTATTTAAACTTTTTTCTGTTTTCTTCATGATTCTGTCTAAATAATTGTTAGCAAAAACATCAGGCATACTGAAATCAGCTGCCTCGGCCATATTTTAGCTATATTCAAGACAAATTTCTAAACATTTGGAAAAAATTTCCCTAAATGTGATCAGCAATATTCTAAAAGAATGGCTGACAAAGATGAATCCACATCGGATGCAGTAACCATAGATACAAACCCGGGACATTTGTTTGCACACCCCCCCCCTTAAGAGGGCACACCACTATATATTCCACCATTGACTTACATTGTAAATAAAAAAATCATTAAAAATCCAAATGAATTTTCTGGATAACAAGACAACTATTTCCTATTATTTTGGTCCAAGCTCCACATTCTGATCCACTTTGAAACAAACATTGTATGTCAAATAAGAAAATAATCAGCTGTTTTCAATATCCGGTCAAAACAACAGTATTTACAGTATCCAGGAAATCCTTCCACACAGGGTGTAGTAATTTGACATCCATGTTTTTATCTGTGGTTATATTTCAACAAATGACGTGTTTTTTTGCAGCTAAAACCTCACCAAATATGATAGGATTAACTGTAAAAAATATCATAATCAAGAAACAACTGAAAAAAAAATTCAAAGTTCCTGGTGATCTATTTTGTACTATTTTCGAGGACTGTCTCAAATGCGGATTGGCTGGTTTACTGATGTGCCCCCTTAAGGGAACCGCAAATATTGTCTACTGCTAAAACATGACTTTTTTCTGATACCTTGTTGTCTTACAAATAAAACATGACCATCAGAAGAAAAAACTTGCCCCTAAAAAGGGGAGATAATTTGAAAATACAAAAAGTGTCAAACAGTGAGAAAATTCAAAAGGTTGGTGTGAATGTAGAAAAAGACTGCAAACAAAAAATGTTTTGTTTTTAAAAAAAAGAAATGAAATGAGACATTAACAGGTTTAACAACTAAACAAGAGCTTACTCAACACAAATAAAGATAAGAAATGGCCCGGGATGAAAATATGGAATTTTGCCAATTTTTTTACCGAAGATGTAAAAAAAAATCATATTTTTCCACAATTTTTTCGTTATATTGCTATTTATTTGGTTCCAGTTGGAGGTCAATTATGTGTATTAGGAGAGTACATTTTATTGGTCTCTTGATTACATAAAACTTTCAAGTAATTAGTTTGTCATGTGCTTGGGGTGAGAAGGATATTAAAATGATGGTCAGATCTAAGATAAATATAAGAATGTTTATTACCTTTGAAATTAAAAGCCAATTACACGATAAAATCATTTCAAAGTCAATATCAATACAAGGGAATACACAAGTCTAAATTTAAAAAATGTCGCAACGAGGTAGACCCACTATAAGGAGAAGATTCTTTCAAACGGTACATTCAAGGTTCAGAAAAAAAATCAGCTTCAGAGTGCCTGGAGTCAACAATATCATCGAAAAGATTACCTGTATCTACATTCAAAGATGCTGTTCACTTGTCCCCTAATGATGACTACTACCTGGTTACAGATTATGAGGGTAATATTGGCAATATGCATTTCTTGCATCCAATACCAGAACCACAAGTGACTAAACCGGAGCTCCTGCAAGAAAATAAGAATGACATTGTAGGAAACAAAACTTTACATTGTGGAAAATTAATGGACATGTTCAAGAAATTTTACAAGGAACATGGTCAAAATGAACCCAGATGTGAACTTTTATGCAACTGGAATACAAACAATTGTCAAAAGTGGGGGCGTCTCAGATTAAAATGTGATAACTGTAACTTTTGTGGCGAGAAAACTAAAGTGTACACTGAAGCCTGGAATTATTTACATGTGGCGGTTCTAAACTTAGATGTAAAATATTAGCACAAGTTTTTGAATGACATAAATGAGACACATGATCATTTTCTGGATTCAGTTGAATACAACGTGTGTGAATCATGTATCTTAGTCATGTACATGCATTGGTACAAAACGTGAGTGTCCTGGCAATCGAACATCAATAACAGTGTAACCAGATTTTGTTTTCCTATCCTGTATATAAAATACATGTATTATTTAAACTTTTTTCTGTTTTCTTCATGATTCTGTCTAAATAATTGTTAGCAAAAACATCAGGCATACTGAAATCAGCTGCCTCGGCCATATTTTAGCTATATTCAAGACAAATTTCTAAACATTTGGAAAAAATTTCCCTAAATGTGATCAGCAATATTCTAAAAGAATGGCTGACAAAGATGAATCCACATCGGATGCAGTAACCATAGATACAAACCCGGGACATTTGTTTGCACACCCCCCCCCTTAAGAGGGCACACCACTATATATTCCACCATTGACTTACATTGTAAATAAAAAAATCATTAAAAATCCAAATGAATTTTCTGGATAACAAGACAACTATTTCCTATTATTTTGGTCCAAGCTCCACATTCTGATCCACTTTGAAACAAACATTGTATGTCAAATAAGAAAATAATCAGCTGTTTTCAATATCCGGTCAAAACAACAGTATTTACAGTATCCAGGAAATCCTTCCACACAGGGTGTAGTAATTTGACATCCATGTTTTTATCTGTGGTTATATTTCAACAAATGACGTGTTTTTTTGCAGCTAAAACCTCACCAAATATGATAGGATTAACTGTAAAAAATATCATAATCAAGAAACAACTGAAAAAAAAATTCAAAGTTCCTGGTGATCTATTTTGTACTATTTTCGAGGACTGTCTCAAATGCGGATTGGCTGGTTTACTGATGTGCCCCCTTAAGGGAACCGCAAATATTGTCTACTGCTAAAACATGACTTTTTTCTGATACCTTGTTGTCTTACAAATAAAACATGACCATCAGAAGAAAAAACTTGCCCCTAAAAAGGGGAGATAATTTGAAAATACAAAAAGTGTCAAACAGTGAGAAAATTCAAAAGGTTGGTGTGAATGTAGAAAAAGACTGCAAACAAAAAATGTTTTGTTTTTAAAAAAAAGAAATGAAATGAGACATTAACAGGTTTAACAACTAAACAAGAGCTTACTCAACACAAATAAAGATAAGAAATGGCCCGGGATGAAAATATGGAATTTTGCCAATTTTTTTACCGAAGATGTAAAAAAAAATCATATTTTTCCACAATTTTTTCGTTATATTGCTATTTATTTGGTTCCAGTTGGAGGTCAATTATGTGTATTAGGAGAGTACATTTTATTGGTCTCTTGATTACATAAAACTTTCAAGTAATTAGTTTGTCATGTGCTTGGGGTGAGAAGGATATTAAAATGATGGTCAGATCTAAGATAAATATAAGAATGTTTATTACCTTTGAAATTAAAAGCCAATTACACGATAAAATCATTTCAAAGTCAATATCAATACAAGGGAATACACAAGTCTAAATTTAAAAAATGTCGCAACGAGGTAGACCCACTATAAGGAGAAGATTCTTTCAAACGGTACATTCAAGGTTCAGAAAAAAAATCAGCTTCAGAGTGCCTGGAGTCAACAATATCATCGAAAAGATTACCTGTATCTACATTCAAAGATGCTGTTCACTTGTCCCCTAATGATGACTACTACCTGGTTACAGATTATGAGGGTAATATTGGCAATATGCATTTCTTGCATCCAATACCAGAACCACAAGTGACTAAACCGGAGCTCCTGCAAGAAAATAAGAATGACATTGTAGGAAACAAAACTTTACATTGTGGAAAATTAATGGACATGTTCAAGAAATTTTACAAGGAACATGGTCAAAATGAACCCAGATGTGAACTTTTATGCAACTGGAATACAAACAATTGTCAAAAGTGGGGGCGTCTCAGATTAAAATGTGATAACTGTAACTTTTGTGGCGAGAAAACTAAAGTGTACACTGAAGCCTGGAATTATTTACATGTGGCGGTTCTAAACTTAGATGTAAAATATTAGCACAAGTTTTTGAATGACATAAATGAGACACATGATCATTTTCTGGATTCAGTTGAATACAACGTGTGTGAATCATGTATCTTAGTCATGTACATGCATTGGTACAAAACGTGAGTGTCCTGGCAATCGAACATCAATAACAGTGTAACCAGATTTTGTTTTCCTATCCTGTATATAAAATACATGTATTATTTAAACTTTTTTCTGTTTTCTTCATGATTCTGTCTAAATAATTGTTAGCAAAAACATCAGGCATACTGAAATCAGCTGCCTCGGCCATATTTTAGCTATATTCAAGACAAATTTCTAAACATTTGGAAAAAATTTCCCTAAATGTGATCAGCAATATTCTAAAAGAATGGCTGACAAAGATGAATCCACATCGGATGCAGTAACCATAGATACAAACCCGGGACATTTGTTTGCACACCCCCCCCCTTAAGAGGGCACACCACTATATATTCCACCATTGACTTACATTGTAAATAAAAAAATCATTAAAAATCCAAATGAATTTTCTGGATAACAAGACAACTATTTCCTATTATTTTGGTCCAAGCTCCACATTCTGATCCACTTTGAAACAAACATTGTATGTCAAATAAGAAAATAATCAGCTGTTTTCAATATCCGGTCAAAACAACAGTATTTACAGTATCCAGGAAATCCTTCCACACAGGGTGTAGTAATTTGACATCCATGTTTTTATCTGTGGTTATATTTCAACAAATGACGTGTTTTTTTGCAGCTAAAACCTCACCAAATATGATAGGATTAACTGTAAAAAATATCATAATCAAGAAACAACTGAAAAAAAAATTCAAAGTTCCTGGTGATCTATTTTGTACTATTTTCGAGGACTGTCTCAAATGCGGATTGGCTGGTTTACTGATGTGCCCCCTTAAGGGAACCGCAAATATTGTCTACTGCTAAAACATGACTTTTTTCTGATACCTTGTTGTCTTACAAATAAAACATGACCATCAGAAGAAAAAACTTGCCCCTAAAAAGGGGAGATAATTTGAAAATACAAAAAGTGTCAAACAGTGAGAAAATTCAAAAGGTTGGTGTGAATGTAGAAAAAGACTGCAAACAAAAAATGTTTTGTTTTTAAAAAAAAGAAATGAAATGAGACATTAACAGGTTTAACAACTAAACAAGAGCTTACTCAACACAAATAAAGATAAGAAATGGCCCGGGATGAAAATATGGAATTTTGCCAATTTTTTTACCGAAGATGTAAAAAAAAATCATATTTTTCCACAATTTTTTCGTTATATTGCTATTTATTTGGTTCCAGTTGGAGGTCAATTATGTGTATTAGGAGAGTACATTTTATTGGTCTCTTGATTACATAAAACTTTCAAGTAATTAGTTTGTCATGTGCTTGGGGTGAGAAGGATATTAAAATGATGGTCAGATCTAAGATAAATATAAGAATGTTTATTACCTTTGAAATTAAAAGCCAATTACACGATAAAATCATTTCAAAGTCAATATCAATACAAGGGAATACACAAGTCTAAATTTAAAAAATGTCGCAACGAGGTAGACCCACTATAAGGAGAAGATTCTTTCAAACGGTACATTCAAGGTTCAGAAAAGAAAACAAGCTTCAGAGTGCCTGGAGTCAACAATATCATCGAAAAGATTACCTGTATCTACATTCAAAGATGCTGTTCACTTGTCCCCTAATGATGACTACTACCTGGTTACAGATTATGAGGGTAATATTGGCAATATGCATTTCTTGCATCCAATACCAGAACCACAAGTGACTAAACCGGAGCTCCTGCAAGAAAATAAGAATGACATTGTAGGAAACAAAACTTTACATTGTGGAAAATTAATGGACATGTTCAAGAAATTTTACAAGGAACATGGTCAAAATGAACCCAGATGTGAACTTTTATGCAACTGGAATACAAACAATTGTCAAAAGTGGGGGCGTCTCAGATTAAAATGTGATAACTGTAACTTTTGTGGCGAGAAAACTAAAGTGTACACTGAAGCCTGGAATTATTTACATGTGGCGGTTCTAAACTTAGATGTAAAATATTAGCACAAGTTTTTGAATGACATAAATGAGACACATGATCATTTTCTGGATTCAGTTGAATACAACGTGTGTGAATCATGTATCTTAGTCATGTACATGCATTGGTACAAAACGTGAGTGTCCTGGCAATCGAACATCAATAACAGTGTAACCAGATTTTGTTTTCCTATCCTGTATATAAAATACATGTATTATTTAAACTTTTTTCTGTTTTCTTCATGATTCTGTCTAAATAATTGTTAGCAAAAACATCAGGCATACTGAAATCAGCTGCCTCGGCCATATTTTAGCTATATTCAAGACAAATTTCTAAACATTTGGAAAAAATTTCCCTAAATGTGATCAGCAATATTCTAAAAGAATGGCTGACAAAGATGAATCCACATCGGATGCAGTAACCATAGATACAAACCCGGGACATTTGTTTGCACACCCCCCCCCTTAAGAGGGCACACCACTATATATTCCACCATTGACTTACATTGTAAATAAAAAAATCATTAAAAATCCAAATGAATTTTCTGGATAACAAGACAACTATTTCCTATTATTTTGGTCCAAGCTCCACATTCTGATCCACTTTGAAACAAACATTGTATGTCAAATAAGAAAATAATCAGCTGTTTTCAATATCCGGTCAAAACAACAGTATTTACAGTATCCAGGAAATCCTTCCACACAGGGTGTAGTAATTTGACATCCATGTTTTTATCTGTGGTTATATTTCAACAAATGACGTGTTTTTTTGCAGCTAAAACCTCACCAAATATGATAGGATTAACTGTAAAAAATATCATAATCAAGAAACAACTGAAAAAAAAATTCAAAGTTCCTGGTGATCTATTTTGTACTATTTTCGAGGACTGTCTCAAATGCGGATTGGCTGGTTTACTGATGTGCCCCCTTAAGGGAACCGCAAATATTGTCTACTGCTAAAACATGACTTTTTTCTGATACCTTGTTGTCTTACAAATAAAACATGACCATCAGAAGAAAAAACTTGCCCCTAAAAAGGGGAGATAATTTGAAAATACAAAAAGTGTCAAACAGTGAGAAAATTCAAAAGGTTGGTGTGAATGTAGAAAAAGACTGCAAACAAAAAATGTTTTGTTTTTAAAAAAAAGAAATGAAATGAGACATTAACAGGTTTAACAACTAAACAAGAGCTTACTCAACACAAATAAAGATAAGAAATGGCCCGGGATGAAAATATGGAATTTTGCCAATTTTTTTACCGAAGATGTAAAAAAAAATCATATTTTTCCACAATTTTTTCGTTATATTGCTATTTATTTGGTTCCAGTTGGAGGTCAATTATGTGTATTAGGAGAGTACATTTTATTGGTCTCTTGATTACATAAAACTTTCAAGTAATTAGTTTGTCATGTGCTTGGGGTGAGAAGGATATTAAAATGATGGTCAGATCTAAGATAAATATAAGAATGTTTATTACCTTTGAAATTAAAAGCCAATTACACGATAAAATCATTTCAAAGTCAATATCAATACAAGGGAATACACAAGTCTAAATTTAAAAAATGTCGCAACGAGGTAGACCCACTATAAGGAGAAGATTCTTTCAAACGGTACATTCAAGGTTCAGAAAAAAAATCAGCTTCAGAGTGCCTGGAGTCAACAATATCATCGAAAAGATTACCTGTATCTACATTCAAAGATGCTGTTCACTTGTCCCCTAATGATGACTACTACCTGGTTACAGATTATGAGGGTAATATTGGCAATATGCATTTCTTGCATCCAATACCAGAACCACAAGTGACTAAACCGGAGCTCCTGCAAGAAAATAAGAATGACATTGTAGGAAACAAAACTTTACATTGTGGAAAATTAATGGACATGTTCAAGAAATTTTACAAGGAACATGGTCAAAATGAACCCAGATGTGAACTTTTATGCAACTGGAATACAAACAATTGTCAAAAGTGGGGGCGTCTCAGATTAAAATGTGATAACTGTAACTTTTGTGGCGAGAAAACTAAAGTGTACACTGAAGCCTGGAATTATTTACATGTGGCGGTTCTAAACTTAGATGTAAAATATTAGCACAAGTTTTTGAATGACATAAATGAGACACATGATCATTTTCTGGATTCAGTTGAATACAACGTGTGTGAATCATGTATCTTAGTCATGTACATGCATTGGTACAAAACGTGAGTGTCCTGGCAATCGAACATCAATAACAGTGTAACCAGATTTTGTTTTCCTATCCTGTATATAAAATACATGTATTATTTAAACTTTTTTCTGTTTTCTTCATGATTCTGTCTAAATAATTGTTAGCAAAAACATCAGGCATACTGAAATCAGCTGCCTCGGCCATATTTTAGCTATATTCA
This sequence comes from Bathymodiolus septemdierum, assembly GCA_963383655.1. Classification (NCBI taxonomy): domain Eukaryota; kingdom Metazoa; phylum Mollusca; class Bivalvia; order Mytilida; family Modiolidae; genus Bathymodiolus; species Bathymodiolus septemdierum. The sequence goes on along the minus strand of CAUJNP010000079.1, from coordinate 9,086 downwards.
AGACAAATTTCTAAACATTTGGAAAAAATTTCCCTAAATGTGATCAGCAATATTCTAAAAGAATGGCTGACAAAGATGAATCCACATCGGATGCAGTAACCATAGATACAAACCCGGGACATTTGTTTGCACACCCCCCCCCTTAAGAGGGCACACCACTATATATTCCACCATTGACTTACATTGTAAATAAAAAAATCATTAAAAATCCAAATGAATTTTCTGGATAACAAGACAACTATTTCCTATTATTTTGGTCCAAGCTCCACATTCTGATCCACTTTGAAACAAACATTGTATGTCAAATAAGAAAATAATCAGCTGTTTTCAATATCCGGTCAAAACAACAGTATTTACAGTATCCAGGAAATCCTTCCACACAGGGTGTAGTAATTTGACATCCATGTTTTTATCTGTGGTTATATTTCAACAAATGACGTGTTTTTTTGCAGCTAAAACCTCACCAAATATGATAGGATTAACTGTAAAAAATATCATAATCAAGAAACAACTGAAAAAAAAATTCAAAGTTCCTGGTGATCTATTTTGTACTATTTTCGAGGACTGTCTCAAATGCGGATTGGCTGGTTTACTGATGTGCCCCCTTAAGGGAACCGCAAATATTGTCTACTGCTAAAACATGACTTTTTTCTGATACCTTGTTGTCTTACAAATAAAACATGACCATCAGAAGAAAAAACTTGCCCCTAAAAAGGGGAGATAATTTGAAAATACAAAAAGTGTCAAACAGTGAGAAAATTCAAAAGGTTGGTGTGAATGTAGAAAAAGACTGCAAACAAAAAATGTTTTGTTTTTAAAAAAAAGAAATGAAATGAGACATTAACAGGTTTAACAACTAAACAAGAGCTTACTCAACACAAATAAAGATAAGAAATGGCCCGGGATGAAAATATGGAATTTTGCCAATTTTTTTACCGAAGATGTAAAAAAAAATCATATTTTTCCACAATTTTTTCGTTATATTGCTATTTATTTGGTTCCAGTTGGAGGTCAATTATGTGTATTAGGAGAGTACATTTTATTGGTCTCTTGATTACATAAAACTTTCAAGTAATTAGTTTGTCATGTGCTTGGGGTGAGAAGGATATTAAAATGATGGTCAGATCTAAGATAAATATAAGAATGTTTATTACCTTTGAAATTAAAAGCCAATTACACGATAAAATCATTTCAAAGTCAATATCAATACAAGGGAATACACAAGTCTAAATTTAAAAAATGTCGCAACGAGGTAGACCCACTATAAGGAGAAGATTCTTTCAAACGGTACATTCAAGGTTCAGAAAAAAAATCAGCTTCAGAGTGCCTGGAGTCAACAATATCATCGAAAAGATTACCTGTATCTACATTCAAAGATGCTGTTCACTTGTCCCCTAATGATGACTACTACCTGGTTACAGATTATGAGGGTAATATTGGCAATATGCATTTCTTGCATCCAATACCAGAACCACAAGTGACTAAACCGGAGCTCCTGCAAGAAAATAAGAATGACATTGTAGGAAACAAAACTTTACATTGTGGAAAATTAATGGACATGTTCAAGAAATTTTACAAGGAACATGGTCAAAATGAACCCAGATGTGAACTTTTATGCAACTGGAATACAAACAATTGTCAAAAGTGGGGGCGTCTCAGATTAAAATGTGATAACTGTAACTTTTGTGGCGAGAAAACTAAAGTGTACACTGAAGCCTGGAATTATTTACATGTGGCGGTTCTAAACTTAGATGTAAAATATTAGCACAAGTTTTTGAATGACATAAATGAGACACATGATCATTTTCTGGATTCAGTTGAATACAACGTGTGTGAATCATGTATCTTAGTCATGTACATGCATTGGTACAAAACGTGAGTGTCCTGGCAATCGAACATCAATAACAGTGTAACCAGATTTTGTTTTCCTATCCTGTATATAAAATACATGTATTATTTAAACTTTTTTCTGTTTTCTTCATGATTCTGTCTAAATAATTGTTAGCAAAAACATCAGGCATACTGAAATCAGCTGCCTCGGCCATATTTTAGCTATATTCAAGACAAATTTCTAAACATTTGGAAAAAATTTCCCTAAATGTGATCAGCAATATTCTAAAAGAATGGCTGACAAAGATGAATCCACATCGGATGCAGTAACCATAGATACAAACCCGGGACATTTGTTTGCACACCCCCCCCCTTAAGAGGGCACACCACTATATATTCCACCATTGACTTACATTGTAAATAAAAAAATCATTAAAAATCCAAATGAATTTTCTGGATAACAAGACAACTATTTCCTATTATTTTGGTCCAAGCTCCACATTCTGATCCACTTTGAAACAAACATTGTATGTCAAATAAGAAAATAATCAGCTGTTTTCAATATCCGGTCAAAACAACAGTATTTACAGTATCCAGGAAATCCTTCCACACAGGGTGTAGTAATTTGACATCCATGTTTTTATCTGTGGTTATATTTCAACAAATGACGTGTTTTTTTGCAGCTAAAACCTCACCAAATATGATAGGATTAACTGTAAAAAATATCATAATCAAGAAACAACTGAAAAAAAAATTCAAAGTTCCTGGTGATCTATTTTGTACTATTTTCGAGGACTGTCTCAAATGCGGATTGGCTGGTTTACTGATGTGCCCCCTTAAGGGAACCGCAAATATTGTCTACTGCTAAAACATGACTTTTTTCTGATACCTTGTTGTCTTACAAATAAAACATGACCATCAGAAGAAAAAACTTGCCCCTAAAAAGGGGAGATAATTTGAAAATACAAAAAGTGTCAAACAGTGAGAAAATTCAAAAGGTTGGTGTGAATGTAGAAAAAGACTGCAAACAAAAAATGTTTTGTTTTTAAAAAAAAGAAATGAAATGAGACATTAACAGGTTTAACAACTAAACAAGAGCTTACTCAACACAAATAAAGATAAGAAATGGCCCGGGATGAAAATATGGAATTTTGCCAATTTTTTTACCGAAGATGTAAAAAAAAATCATATTTTTCCACAATTTTTTCGTTATATTGCTATTTATTTGGTTCCAGTTGGAGGTCAATTATGTGTATTAGGAGAGTACATTTTATTGGTCTCTTGATTACATAAAACTTTCAAGTAATTAGTTTGTCATGTGCTTGGGGTGAGAAGGATATTAAAATGATGGTCAGATCTAAGATAAATATAAGAATGTTTATTACCTTTGAAATTAAAAGCCAATTACACGATAAAATCATTTCAAAGTCAATATCAATACAAGGGAATACACAAGTCTAAATTTAAAAAATGTCGCAACGAGGTAGACCCACTATAAGGAGAAGATTCTTTCAAACGGTACATTCAAGGTTCAGAAAAAAAATCAGCTTCAGAGTGCCTGGAGTCAACAATATCATCGAAAAGATTACCTGTATCTACATTCAAAGATGCTGTTCACTTGTCCCCTAATGATGACTACTACCTGGTTACAGATTATGAGGGTAATATTGGCAATATGCATTTCTTGCATCCAATACCAGAACCACAAGTGACTAAACCGGAGCTCCTGCAAGAAAATAAGAATGACATTGTAGGAAACAAAACTTTACATTGTGGAAAATTAATGGACATGTTCAAGAAATTTTACAAGGAACATGGTCAAAATGAACCCAGATGTGAACTTTTATGCAACTGGAATACAAACAATTGTCAAAAGTGGGGGCGTCTCAGATTAAAATGTGATAACTGTAACTTTTGTGGCGAGAAAACTAAAGTGTACACTGAAGCCTGGAATTATTTACATGTGGCGGTTCTAAACTTAGATGTAAAATATTAGCACAAGTTTTTGAATGACATAAATGAGACACATGATCATTTTCTGGATTCAGTTGAATACAACGTGTGTGAATCATGTATCTTAGTCATGTACATGCATTGGTACAAAACGTGAGTGTCCTGGCAATCGAACATCAATAACAGTGTAACCAGATTTTGTTTTCCTATCCTGTATATAAAATACATGTATTATTTAAACTTTTTTCTGTTTTCTTCATGATTCTGTCTAAATAATTGTTAGCAAAAACATCAGGCATACTGAAATCAGCTGCCTCGGCCATATTTTAGCTATATTCAAGACAAATTTCTAAACATTTGGAAAAAATTTCCCTAAATGTGATCAGCAATATTCTAAAAGAATGGCTGACAAAGATGAATCCACATCGGATGCAGTAACCATAGATACAAACCCGGGACATTTGTTTGCACACCCCCCCCCTTAAGAGGGCACACCACTATATATTCCACCATTGACTTACATTGTAAATAAAAAAATCATTAAAAATCCAAATGAATTTTCTGGATAACAAGACAACTATTTCCTATTATTTTGGTCCAAGCTCCACATTCTGATCCACTTTGAAACAAACATTGTATGTCAAATAAGAAAATAATCAGCTGTTTTCAATATCCGGTCAAAACAACAGTATTTACAGTATCCAGGAAATCCTTCCACACAGGGTGTAGTAATTTGACATCCATGTTTTTATCTGTGGTTATATTTCAACAAATGACGTGTTTTTTTGCAGCTAAAACCTCACCAAATATGATAGGATTAACTGTAAAAAATATCATAATCAAGAAACAACTGAAAAAAAAATTCAAAGTTCCTGGTGATCTATTTTGTACTATTTTCGAGGACTGTCTCAAATGCGGATTGGCTGGTTTACTGATGTGCCCCCTTAAGGGAACCGCAAATATTGTCTACTGCTAAAACATGACTTTTTTCTGATACCTTGTTGTCTTACAAATAAAACATGACCATCAGAAGAAAAAACTTGCCCCTAAAAAGGGGAGATAATTTGAAAATACAAAAAGTGTCAAACAGTGAGAAAATTCAAAAGGTTGGTGTGAATGTAGAAAAAGACTGCAAACAAAAAATGTTTTGTTTTTAAAAAAAAGAAATGAAATGAGACATTAACAGGTTTAACAACTAAACAAGAGCTTACTCAACACAAATAAAGATAAGAAATGGCCCGGGATGAAAATATGGAATTTTGCCAATTTTTTTACCGAAGATGTAAAAAAAAATCATATTTTTCCACAATTTTTTCGTTATATTGCTATTTATTTGGTTCCAGTTGGAGGTCAATTATGTGTATTAGGAGAGTACATTTTATTGGTCTCTTGATTACATAAAACTTTCAAGTAATTAGTTTGTCATGTGCTTGGGGTGAGAAGGATATTAAAATGATGGTCAGATCTAAGATAAATATAAGAATGTTTATTACCTTTGAAATTAAAAGCCAATTACACGATAAAATCATTTCAAAGTCAATATCAATACAAGGGAATACACAAGTCTAAATTTAAAAAATGTCGCAACGAGGTAGACCCACTATAAGGAGAAGATTCTTTCAAACGGTACATTCAAGGTTCAGAAAAAAAATCAGCTTCAGAGTGCCTGGAGTCAACAATATCATCGAAAAGATTACCTGTATCTACATTCAAAGATGCTGTTCACTTGTCCCCTAATGATGACTACTACCTGGTTACAGATTATGAGGGTAATATTGGCAATATGCATTTCTTGCATCCAATACCAGAACCACAAGTGACTAAACCGGAGCTCCTGCAAGAAAATAAGAATGACATTGTAGGAAACAAAACTTTACATTGTGGAAAATTAATGGACATGTTCAAGAAATTTTACAAGGAACATGGTCAAAATGAACCCAGATGTGAACTTTTATGCAACTGGAATACAAACAATTGTCAAAAGTGGGGGCGTCTCAGATTAAAATGTGATAACTGTAACTTTTGTGGCGAGAAAACTAAAGTGTACACTGAAGCCTGGAATTATTTACATGTGGCGGTTCTAAACTTAGATGTAAAATATTAGCACAAGTTTTTGAATGACATAAATGAGACACATGATCATTTTCTGGATTCAGTTGAATACAACGTGTGTGAATCATGTATCTTAGTCATGTACATGCATTGGTACAAAACGTGAGTGTCCTGGCAATCGAACATCAATAACAGTGTAACCAGATTTTGTTTTCCTATCCTGTATATAAAATACATGTATTATTTAAACTTTTTTCTGTTTTCTTCATGATTCTGTCTAAATAATTGTTAGCAAAAACATCAGGCATACTGAAATCAGCTGCCTCGGCCATATTTTAGCTATATTCAAGACAAATTTCTAAACATTTGGAAAAAATTTCCCTAAATGTGATCAGCAATATTCTAAAAGAATGGCTGACAAAGATGAATCCACATCGGATGCAGTAACCATAGATACAAACCCGGGACATTTGTTTGCACACCCCCCCCCCTTAAGAGGGCACACCACTATATATTCCACCATTGACTTACATTGTAAATAAAAAAATCATTAAAAATCCAAATGAATTTTCTGGATAACAAGACAACTATTTCCTATTATTTTGGTCCAAGCTCCACATTCTGATCCACTTTGAAACAAACATTGTATGTCAAATAAGAAAATAATCAGCTGTTTTCAATATCCGGTCAAAACAACAGTATTTACAGTATCCAGGAAATCCTTCCACACAGGGTGTAGTAATTTGACATCCATGTTTTTATCTGTGGTTATATTTCAACAAATGACGTGTTTTTTTGCAGCTAAAACCTCACCAAATATGATAGGATTAACTGTAAAAAATATCATAATCAAGAAACAACTGAAAAAAAAATTCAAAGTTCCTGGTGATCTATTTTGTACTATTTTCGAGGACTGTCTCAAATGCGGATTGGCTGGTTTACTGATGTGCCCCCTTAAGGGAACCGCAAATATTGTCTACTGCTAAAACATGACTTTTTTCTGATACCTTGTTGTCTTACAAATAAAACATGACCATCAGAAGAAAAAACTTGCCCCTAAAAAGGGGAGATAATTTGAAAATACAAAAAGTGTCAAACAGTGAGAAAATTCAAAAGGTTGGTGTGAATGTAGAAAAAGACTGCAAACAAAAAATGTTTTGTTTTTAAAAAAAAGAAATGAAATGAGACATTAACAGGTTTAACAACTAAACAAGAGCTTACTCAACACAAATAAAGATAAGAAATGGCCCGGGATGAAAATATGGAATTTTGCCAATTTTTTTACCGAAGATGTAAAAAAAAATCATATTTTTCCACAATTTTTTCGTTATATTGCTATTTATTTGGTTCCAGTTGGAGGTCAATTATGTGTATTAGGAGAGTACATTTTATTGGTCTCTTGATTACATAAAACTTTCAAGTAATTAGTTTGTCATGTGCTTGGGGTGAGAAGGATATTAAAATGATGGTCAGATCTAAGATAAATATAAGAATGTTTATTACCTTTGAAATTAAAAGCCAATTACACGATAAAATCATTTCAAAGTCAATATCAATACAAGGGAATACACAAGTCTAAATTTAAAAAATGTCGCAACGAGGTAGACCCACTATAAGGAGAAGATTCTTTCAAACGGTACATTCAAGGTTCAGAAAAAAAATCAGCTTCAGAGTGCCTGGAGTCAACAATATCATCGAAAAGATTACCTGTATCTACATTCAAAGATGCTGTTCACTTGTCCCCTAATGATGACTACTACCTGGTTACAGATTATGAGGGTAATATTGGCAATATGCATTTCTTGCATCCAATACCAGAACCACAAGTGACTAAACCGGAGCTCCTGCAAGAAAATAAGAATGACATTGTAGGAAACAAAACTTTACATTGTGGAAAATTAATGGACATGTTCAAGAAATTTTACAAGGAACATGGTCAAAATGAACCCAGATGTGAACTTTTATGCAACTGGAATACAAACAATTGTCAAAAGTGGGGGCGTCTCAGATTAAAATGTGATAACTGTAACTTTTGTGGCGAGAAAACTAAAGTGTACACTGAAGCCTGGAATTATTTACATGTGGCGGTTCTAAACTTAGATGTAAAATATTAGCACAAGTTTTTGAATGACATAAATGAGACACATGATCATTTTCTGGATTCAGTTGAATACAACGTGTGTGAATCATGTATCTTAGTCATGTACATGCATTGGTACAAAACGTGAGTGTCCTGGCAATCGAACATCAATAACAGTGTAACCAGATTTTGTTTTCCTATCCTGTATATAAAATACATGTATTATTTAAACTTTTTTCTGTTTTCTTCATGATTCTGTCTAAATAATTGTTAGCAAAAACATCAGGCATACTGAAATCAGCTGCCTCGGCCATATTTTAGCTATATTCAAGACAAATTTCTAAACATTTGGAAAAAATTTCCCTAAATGTGATCAGCAATATTCTAAAAGAATGGCTGACAAAGATGAATCCACATCGGATGCAGTAACCATAGATACAAACCCGGGACATTTGTTTGCACACCCCCCCCCTTAAGAGGGCACACCACTATATATTCCACCATTGACTTACATTGTAAATAAAAAAATCATTAAAAATCCAAATGAATTTTCTGGATAACAAGACAACTATTTCCTATTATTTTGGTCCAAGCTCCACATTCTGATCCACTTTGAAACAAACATTGTATGTCAAATAAGAAAATAATCAGCTGTTTTCAATATCCGGTCAAAACAACAGTATTTACAGTATCCAGGAAATCCTTCCACACAGGGTGTAGTAATTTGACATCCATGTTTTTATCTGTGGTTATATTTCAACAAATGACGTGTTTTTTTGCAGCTAAAACCTCACCAAATATGATAGGATTAACTGTAAAAAATATCATAATCAAGAAACAACTGAAAAAAAAATTCAAAGTTCCTGGTGATCTATTTTGTACTATTTTCGAGGACTGTCTCAAATGCGGATTGGCTGGTTTACTGATGTGCCCCCTTAAGGGAACCGCAAATATTGTCTACTGCTAAAACATGACTTTTTTCTGATACCTTGTTGTCTTACAAATAAAACATGACCATCAGAAGAAAAAACTTGCCCCTAAAAAGGGGAGATAATTTGAAAATACAAAAAGTGTCAAACAGTGAGAAAATTCAAAAGGTTGGTGTGAATGTAGAAAAAGACTGCAAACAAAAAATGTTTTGTTTTTAAAAAAAGAAATGAAATGAGACATT
>CAUJNP010000078.1:0-11551 GCA_963383655.1 Bathymodiolus septemdierum | reverse complement strand
AAAAAAGAGGGGTCAGCAATAGTCCAGCCATATATACCAGAAAAACACAATTTTGTCAAATTTTTTATTACATTCTTTTTCATAACATACTTTCCTAATTTTGTCAACTATTTATTTTAATTTTAAAAAAACCAATCTTTTGGGAGATTGGCTCAAAACACCATAATGGAGTAACAGTATTTTATATTAAGCGCCATCACAACCAAATCCTGCCAGGATTGAGGAGAGTAAAAGCACATAATTTAAACCAAAGAGCCCACCAATACTTAGTTATAACACCGACATACTCTCTGGAACTTCCAATTATACACAAAAACAACCCAAAACGCAAACAAATATCAAAATTAAATAAAAAACCACCAAAATAAAAATCAACAAAAATAAAACAACAAAAAAACTTGACACAATAAAAAATCTATGTATAATTAACACCATAAACAAAAACAAATAAATGGAGAAAATAAAAATGATAACAACACAATTAACAAAATATGTCAAAGCACTAAACAACCTACCAGAAGAAATAAAAAACAAATATATAAATATGGTCTCAACTGAAGCACCAACTGAAGCACCAACGGACGACGCTATAGGTAGCCACGAGGGTTTGGTAAGCATAGTTGCTCAATACCTACCAGAACTTAAAGAGTGCTATAACAGATTAATTAAACAAGAATGTATTCAAGAATATATTACAGATGAACAAAATTATTCGTATGAAATATGGGAGGACGCTTTAGATTCATATCTCGGATTCAGCTCAAACAAAGTCAGCGATAGTTTGTCATTGCTAGGTTGGGCAACAGATAATCCGGACATATGGAACGGTAAATATGGTTATCAGATGTTTATAAGCGGTAAAGCATTCGGACAGGAAACTGATTTTTTCCAGGTAAGAGTAATAATTGACCACTTCAATGGTCTGTTAGATAGGTTAAATTATAGTTAGTGAAAATCTTAGGAAATAAAATGAAAGAAAACAAACAAGGCAATTTAATGGATTTTTTACTAGAGATTGAACCGATTATTAGTAAGCCTAAGCCCAAACCCCAAAAATTAACCGAAAAAGAACGCCTAAAATCAGCACAGCAGAAACTAAAATGAACAAAACCACAATTCTAGTCTCAATTTACATAGCAGTATTAATAATCTATTCAATCACGGTAATGATATGATAACAACACAATTAACAAAATATACCAAAGCACTAAACGCCCTTCCAGACCCTATAAAAAACAACTATGTAGATATGGTCTCCACAGAAGCCCCAACCTGCAACACACCAGGCTGCCACGCGGGTCTAGTAAGCATAGTTGCTCAATACTTACCAGAATTACAAGAATGCTATAATAATTCACCTGATTATGACGGTGAAAGATACTTTCAAGAATATAAAAATAATCGTCCTTACTCGTATAGCAGGTGGGCAGACGCTCTTGCCCTATACCTAGGATTCCCATTCGATGACACTGAACACACTCGTAACGCTTTAACCCGCTGGGCAAGAGATAACCCATATTACTGGAATAACATACACGGTGAAGGAATGTTTAATTCGTGCAGAGCATTCGGACAGGAAACTGATTTTTTCCCCCACAGCGTCATAATTGACCACTTCACGACAATGACAACCAGAGTAATGTCAGACAGACTAAACGAAAAACAGGGAAAATAAAATGTCCACAATATCAAAACCAAAACTACAAATATTGACAGATTTACCACGCGGATATAAAAAATCCGACAGCGGTCAATGTGAAATAATTAACACAATAATATTCGAACCAAAATCGTTCAAACAATCAAGAGACACGAATAATGGCTCATTATTAATTATCAAAGGCCAAATTGAAATGAAAACCAAAGCAGGAGCCTCATACAGTGCCAAAAAACTAATTATTAATGATGACAAATACCGTTCCCTTGCAAACGAGTTAATAACCCGTAAAATCGAATATGGTAACCAAAAAATACGCTATAAATTCGAAATTTGCACTATGCACACTCCATTTGAGCCTGATGATTACGAAGTCGAAATAAAATCAAGTTATGAATATATTGAGAAGCGATCATTATTTAATGATTAAAGTTTAAAACAGGCAATAACGCCACAACCAACGAGAGGAAAAACAATGACCAAAGCAAAAAAAGAAGCCCTAAAAGCACAAGCAAAACTAGACGGATTAGAAGTACAAGCAGGACTCGAGTCTGGAATTATTGACACTGAAACAGGCGAAATCATCGATAATGAGACCCAAATTGAACTACCAAAGGGGGTAGCCTCAACCTACTTAACAGATATGTTCGTCAGCAGTTGTATGGTTGATATAAAGGCTTACCGTGAAGGCGGAAAATTCCGCACTAAACTACTAGATATGCACTCAGATGACGAATTGCAAATAGGCTCAATTCTAGGTACAGTATCATCAGTTGAGAGAGACAATGATAAAAACGATAAGGCAATCATCAAGATGGGCGGAACATTTGAAATCAGACGCGATGACAATTCCATTGTCAAAGGCTCACAAATAACGCTCCCAGTAAAAGCGGCAGGATCAATCGCTGGTATCGTTGATAATTCCCCTACTGGGTTCGAGCCAGCGATTTTCATAGAGGTGTTTATAAAACAGTATGTGCAATCTCCAACGGGCTACACTTATATTTATAAAGTGCAAGCCACAGCCCCTGAGGTCTCAATGTTCGATGACAATCCATTTTTACTTACACAACCCGAAAGACAACCTGAGAGACAATTAATAAAAAAGTAAAATAGTAAATTATAATAAACACCAAAACCCCCGTTAATTCGGGGTTTTTGGGTAAATAATTTATAAAATAGGATAAAAATGGTATCAAAAAAGTTCCCAAAACAGGTTAGTTTTTGGATGAGTATTAATGATTATGACGCTTTACAAAAATTTTTTCTCAACGACGGAAGAACAATGTCAACTTTTTTACGAACGACAATCAAAAAAGTGATGGACAGCTCTGAGATTGAATGTAATATTAACCAAATTTGGGACGCGGGTAGACATAAAAAATGTGGAAGGTCGGTAAAATTCCTAATGACTGATAATGAATTTAATGCTTTAAATAAACGATTAAAACAAGCTGAATTACCATTATCATATTTTTTCCGATACTTAACGAAAAATGAATTAAACCGTCTTGAATTCAATAAAGAAAAAAATCAATCGTGGGATTTATAATGACAAAACTAGAAGTAGCAAAAATTAAAATCTTAACCACTATAGTCAGAAAATTAGAGCCATCTAAAGCCGAATATGCAGAATATGAAAAGAATATCAGAAAATTAAAATTAGACTCCGAAATGGGATATAACTCTGCACTCGGATTTGCCATATTATCAAGAGCGGTAACTAGAGCAATAGACCATTTTATAGTGTTTATGACTAGAGTCATTATTACCTCAATAATAGCAGTAATTATATCAATATTGGTATATGGCTAAAAAACGCTCCCTCTCCGATGTTTATGTGCTTGATATTGAAACAACCCCTTTCGCATTCAACATAGAACCAGTCCCATTCCTAGTAGTCCTCTGGCACAAAGACAACGGAATAATGAAATGGTGGGGAGATGATTGCATCGAACAATCAGCCGAATGGATTATAAAAAACCTAAGCAATAAAATCATTTATGCCCACAACGGAGGAAAATTCGATTTTATGTATTATTTAAAACTAGGCTATATATCTAATCCCTTAGTAATAATCTCTCGCAGAATAGTATCCTGCAAGATTGGAAAGAACTATTTCAGAGACTCATTAGCGATAATCCCAATATCTCTAGCCAAATATCAAAAAACAGAGATAGATTACGACCTATTCAAAGCAACCAAACGAGAGCAGCACAAGAAACAAATAACTGACTATTGCATCGATGATTGCATATTCCTTTACGATCTAATCAAAGTATTCATTGATAAAAACGGCTTCAAATTAACCGTCGGCGCTGCCAGTAAAGCCAACATTGAAAGGTTTTACGGTCGAAAATTTAGGACAAATAGTAGGTATGATGAGCGAATACGCCCTTATTACATGGGCGGTAGAGTTGAATGTTTTGAGACAGGTGTAATCGAGGGCGATTTTAAATACCTCGATGTAAACAGTCTTTATCCTTACGCGATGACAAAGCAACATTTTTGTGGAGATACATTTTTCAACGCTAAAAAATTCAAGATAAACAAGAAGGGCGACCTGATTCATAACGATAACACTTACAACAATATTTACTTTGCTCACATTTCAGTCAGTAAAAATTTAGGAGCATTGGGGAAACAAGACGCAAAAGGAATTCTAAATTTCAATCAACAAGACACTGACTTTTATGCCACTTCACACGAGATAAAAATAGCCTTAAAATATGGATTAATCACAATCACAGAGTATCACGACGCATTTGTATCACTCAAGCCTATTGATTTTAAAGCCTATACTAAAGAAATGCATAAACTCAAGCAAAATTCCGATAAATTATCACCAGAATATCAAATATATAAACTTTTGATGAATGCTGGCTATGGCAAATTCGGCCAAAACGCTAACGAATACAAAGACTATAAACTACAAGATAATGAACAAGAATTTGACATTGAGGAGTATTTTAAACAAGGATATAAAGTAGCAGTCCATTCAGATAAATTCACTCTATTCGAAAAGCCCGACCCTGGTAAAGACTTCGTAGATGTTGGAATAGCGGCTTCAATAACTGGACTGGCTCGTTCAATAATGCTGGAGATAATAGCAACCTCAAAACGCCCAATATACTGTGATACTGATAGCCTAATTTGCGAGTCCGCAGACGATAGATTTATCGGTAACGAATTGGGGGACTTAGAACTCGAGCACGATAATATTGATACTGTAATTGTAGCGTCTAAAAAGATGTATGAAATCTACAGAAAGGGTGAATTAATTGGACACGCCAGCAAGGGTATTTGCTATGCTGAAGGAGATATTAAAAAATTAGTCTCAAGAGGTATTTTGGTTAAGGAAAACATAGCACCGACAATGGCACTGGGTAAAAAATCAACATTCATCACACGGCACTTGACTTATATCAAGTAATCAAAATTTATAGGTCTCAAAAGAATAGCGACTCAATAATTCCTGCTTCTTAAAACTTGATAAATTGTCATACCCTTCTTGTTGTAAATATCTGTTTATTAACTCAATCGCTTCATCAACTGTTGATAAAACCTCGGTCATTCCATAGCCAAAGTAACTCAAACTGATGAATTCTTTATCCTTTAACTTAAGATTATTCAAGTCAGTAAAAATATTACCATAATGCAAATTTTGCACCACTTTCTTATTTTTTCCGATTTTCTTTATGATTTGGATTTTGTTGTCAATTCGCTTGACATTGACTTTTTGATTTTTGGTTTTCGGAATGAAAACGCGATTGTTTTTGATTAAGTAGCCTTTTCGGCGTAATAAATGCCGTGTTTTCTTGTTTTTAATGCAGACTGTTGCAATTTTATTAGCGTTGCTATTTTGAATTACACTGTCATATTTATTGGTCGCATAATTAATTTGCCTTCTTTCATTTTTGGACAGCGGTTTTCGAAGGTCATATTTACTGGAGTCAATCAATTTAGCGTCTCTGAGTCGTAATACCCTGTCTTTGTATATGCCGCTTAGTAAAGTGTCCATTTTGTGGTGTGGTGTGTTAAAATGCAAGATATTGTATCACTAATTTAAACTAAATGGCGAATGAATATAAAAATGGGTCTGAAGTAGGAGAATTGCAACTATACGGAGCCGCCGAGGTTGCAGTTACGACCGAAGAAGACAAAGACCATGTAGACCAAATTAAAGACAAATTTGGCACTGTCTTTGATGACTCTATCCATATATCACCAACAGAATTAACAAAAACTGGACGGTTTAAAAGACTAAGAACAACTAAGCCAAAAGACGAAGTAAAAATATCCGCTGATTTTATTTTGGCGATTTCTAAAGAGTTTGGGGAAGGACTTGCCAACAAAGATAATTTTAAAATAAAAACAAATAAAACAGTTGATGAGATTTTTAAACGTGTCTTAGATGAGAAGTTACAAGGTAAAGATGTTGCCCAATACTTCGAGGATAAATTACCAATTTTGATACTGCTAATAGTGCCACTGTATTATATTCATCAAGGTGCACGGGAAAATATTCCGCTAATGGAAGCAGTCAAAGCCAACTCAATTAAAGTGTTTGCATTACCTTACATAAAATTCAAAAATTATATGAAAAATCGGAAAGAAAAAAAGAAGGATAAAATGAAAAATAAAGACAAAAAGACCAGTATGTTTAAGGTGGTGAATGAATGATTGAGGGGCATTGTTGTATTATCGGTGGCACTGGTTCGGGTAAAACATTCCACGGCGACGCTTTAGTCCGAGCACACGTTGAAAAAGGCATACCAGTAATAATATCAAATATGGCACGCCAAAAATTTATCGAGCATAAATTAGTAAAAACTTACTCAACTGCAGAAGGATTTTTTGAAGCTGTAGAAAATTATGATCTAAGTGTGAAGTGCTTGATGTATATTGACGAAGCACCAATGCTCGCAGCCAATAAAGTTAATCAAGTTAAATTAGATGTTTTACTACAGTCAGCGAGACATAAAGGGTGGGTAATCTTGTCAACTCAGCGACCGATTAAATCTATTACTCCTACAGTGCGTTCCCAATGCCACACATTTAGAGTATTCAATATTAATCTGAAAGAGGATATTAAATATGTCGCGAAAA
Organism: Bathymodiolus septemdierum; assembly: GCA_963383655.1. Lineage (NCBI taxonomy): Eukaryota > Metazoa > Mollusca > Bivalvia > Mytilida > Modiolidae > Bathymodiolus > Bathymodiolus septemdierum. The sequence goes on along the minus strand of CAUJNP010000078.1, from coordinate 4,785 downwards.
TGTTAGGTATTGAGAATAAAGTCATAGAAAATATTCCAAAATACCATTATTTGGATTATAATGTAACGAAAAATAATAACAAAGGAGAGTGAAAATGAACAAAGTATTAACCAAATCTAACGGAAAAACTGCCCTTATAGCCCTTGCGGTTGTAATAGCATTTACCTATGTCCCGCAAGCTTGGCAGCAAAAGGTGGTGAAAAAGTGAGCACTTCATTAGCGTATTTGCCAACGGCATACAGGGGCGAGGAAAGCCCTATGGGCACCTTTTCAGGCGGTAATAAAACTATTGAATACGATTTTGACCCAGGTCAATCCTATACAGGTGTCCGCGTCCGAGGTGATATTGTAACCAAAGAAGGCTCAGCGGCTTCAAAAACGATTCCTATGCAGTGGGGAATGGTTGATAATATGAAAGTGTATGTCAATGGCGATGCTATTATTGATGTCAGCGGTTATGCGTACGCTCAATGGTTAGCATTTAACCGATTTGCAAATTATGATGGCTCAACACTAGCAGATGGAAATCTAAGAATGATAACAATACCATTTTTTATGAATTATAGTGAAAATTCATCAAAAATGATTACTTTCTTAAATACTGGTGCTGGCACTCTTATTGATACTTTAAGTATTAAATTAACATTTAAAGACCAATTTATTAACCCTGTTAATGGGCATGTTACTAATATTGAAAGTGGTTCGTTGCGTCAACAATCATTTACTATCACGAATACCCCTGGCAATAACCTGGCATATTTGAAAATCAACTCTTACCATAAAAATTTAACGCTAACTGGTAAAACTGAAATCACGACTATTCCTAAAAATGATACTCTACTTCAATTGATTGTAATGCCTCCTGAGGATAGCACTACTACAGCAAGTTGGGCTACATTTAGAAGTATGACGCTTAGAGTTAATCAGTTTGATTACTATACTTCATACAACAATGAGATGATTAATGATATTAAAATAGCGAGTCATCGACACCCTATTAGACTTAAGCCGACGACTACAATTCATACTTCAGGACTTAAAAATTTTATGCCTCAGCAATATTGGTGTCAGTTTGACCAGGGTTTAGATGGTAATGGTTATCTTGCTGATGGTCGAACACCAGTCGGAATTAATTTAAGGGGTGTTGCTAGTTTTAATATCAAGTTAGATGTTATTAGTGTTGACAGTGGCACTGGTAGTGCGATTGAAATTCTGACTACTTCACTCGCAGTGTTAAATGAGGTTTAAATATGGCAAATGGACAAGAAACAACATCAGCAACTTCTCCTTGGCTACAGGCTTTACAGTCTATTATCGGGGGTTATGTGGAGACCAATAAACCGAATGTGCCACTACCAACGAAGCCTGATATTGTTCCATCACCGAATAAAAACTATTTTGGTAGTGTAAACAAGAATTATGTTATCATTGGTGGTATTACAAGCCTTGTATTAATCTCTATTGCTTTTGTAATGCGGAAAAAATAATGGGTGCCGTTGCGACAATTATTTGGACAACGGTCGCTGGTTACTTTGCCGAGAAGGGCATTAGCAAGGGTATAAAGTATCTCGCTAAAAATCCTACTAAAAAACTTGGCGGGGTTGCTGGCGGCACTATTGGTTATCATATAAGTAAAAATGAGAAGTATGTTAATCTTGCATTGCTTGCTGTTGCAGGGTATTTTTTAGTTTTTTATACAACCAAAAAGAAAGGTAAATAATGTTCAATAAAAAAGACAAGGTTATCGCTGAGTTGGTGAAAGACAATGAAATTAACAGTGATAAAATTAAGGCTTTGAATATGGCTACTAATCTTCAACTAATTTTTATTGTTGCACTTGGATTAATGATGATTTTAAAGGATAAAAAGGGCGAATAAGATGGGAGAGTATTTTGATGATCTTACTTTTGACTCTGAAGCTAAGTCGCGGACTGACGCTAAATTTGGAGCGTCTAATACCTATAAAAAATTGAATCTTGGTATTAACCATGGTAATGATTTGGTTAGTGGTTTTTTGGTTGTTGGATTGGTTGGTGCTGCACTTTATTATTTTAGTGGTAAAAAGTTTGTTCCAATTAATAAACGAAAAGCAAAGGGGAAATAATGGGACTTTTTGGCGGTGGCAATTCTAGCACTACAACTAATCTAACTAAAGACCAACGCGACCAAAGCACTAATGTTGGGGCGACCGAGACTAATGGTGGTAATGCTAATAATGCTGTTGACTCGCATAAATATCAACTGGGTCAGAGGGCTAATCTTAATATATCAACCTCTGATACTGGGTCATTTGCCAAACTTAATGACACGCTCAATAATTCCTTTAAGGATTTATTGAATACTGTTAGCAATTATACTTCAGATATTTTCAAGAATGAGCAATCGGCTAGGACTGAGTTGGGGAATACCGCTAAGGTTATTGCTGGTAAGAACAATGATACGCTTGCTATTTTGTCGAAATCGGCTCAGAGTAAAGCAGTGGTATCAGATAATGATAAAAAGGTTATTTTCAGCCTTGTGAGTGGTGCTGTGGCACTTGGGGCGATTTATATTTATATTAAGAGGTAGTAATGGAACAGTTGAATTCTAATATTGAAAGGGTTATTGAGGCTAATACTACCATCGAGGTTTTTAATGTTGGGGCGTTTTTTGCTCTTGTTAAGGCTTATAAATATGTTGTTGTGAGTGGAGTTGCTACTAAGGAAAAGATTAATGTGCCTTTTAATTTTGACCTTTATAATAAGGATAATGACAAGATTTCGGCTGGTACTATTAGCCCTGGCGAGAAAGCGACTTTTAAGGTTCCGACTTATAAGATGGTTATTAGCAATACTTATGATTATGAGGTGCATATTGTGTATTCCTTTGGGTCTGGCACGGTTAGTCAACTTAAGACGGATTTGGAGTTGAATAATGAGGATATTGCAGCACTTACGGCTTATGATAAGCAGGATTTTGACCAATTAGTTAGTATTAATGAACATACGACTGAATCATATGAGGAATTAGACAAAATTACAAAGATACTTGAGGCTGAGACTGCTATTGATAAAATACCTCGCGTGATTCAAAAAGTGCCTGTTTTTATGGTTGTTGAATCTGCAACGCCTAGAACTTATTTTAATGTTTTTGACTTAGCAATATATGAACCTGGCAATCCAAAGCGTCCTTATTTTATTACACATATTGATATATCCTTTGATTATTCTCAGGCTCACGGTAGCACCACACAACTTTATGTTACTAATACTTTTAACCCTGCTATGTCTTTTGGTAAGTATGAGCAATTGAAAGATTTAGACCCTGATACTATCAATCACTGGAATAGTCTGCAGTGGACTAACAGGGCTGATAATGATTTACCTACTAGGTCAAAATCACTGTCAATCAATAATGGTGTTGTTTATGATGATGGGCATTTTAGGGTTGATATTAATGAGGTTTATGGTAATGGGACTTATTTTGCGACTGATAATTTTATTCTTAAGACAGTTATTGCTCATCAAAAGAATTTTGGTTTGCCTGCTCATAAGACAGCTATTAGGAAATATGTAGACCCTAATCTTGGGACTCACGGGCCTGCTGGTGTTACTGAAAAAGTGCTTTCTGGGACTTATGATTTTAAGAAGTATAATCGTTGCACTAATCAGAAACCGATTAGAACAACTGATAGTAATATATTAGTTGTTGATGTTTGTGTTTATGGGTATTTGTTGCCTGAGTGATAAATAGTTGCATTTTGGGGATTGGGGTGGTATAATTGAACTCAGACACTTATGTGGTGTGAGTGTCCCCTAATTGAATAAGAGAGGAAATTATGAATAAAACAGATATTGATTACACTGAACCCAAGCAGGCGACTATTTCGCTTGTTGTTGGCGATGAGGTTGTGGATAAGAATGATAATAAGGCTACAGTCTTTTATATTGATTATTATGATGAGTGCATTGTTCTTGGCTCTGATGGTAATTCGGCGACTGTGTCATTTAATATTATTGCTGGTGGGGATTATCAGCAGGTTGTTGGAGATTAGATTGTGCTGATATTTTTGCTGTTGCTGTTGTAGATTGTGGAACTTATTGTGATTTTTCTGTTTTTAGCGGTGCTGGTAGGTTAGTATTATGGAGAGTATTGTTATTGTTTATTTGTTTTTGACTGTTGCGGAGTTTTTTTATTAAGAATTTTGGTGCGTTTGGTGAGGGTAATTACTCGCTAACTGGGCTGTTATGGTCGCACTTGATACGGTTAGTAAGCCTACATACTTATTGACTGGGAATAGTCAGCCTTAGGGCTGGCTTTTTTATGGGTAGAATCTGAGATTTGGGCGGATTAGAGTGTATAATTGTATGTTCACCATATAGGTGGCTTAGAAATTGAGAGTTTCTTGGAACTTTTGATTATTCACCGCCACATAGGCGGCTTGTAACCAATCCCAAAGATTGGTTTTTATGGGTAGAATCGGAGATTTGGTCGTTTATTGTGTATAATTGTAGGTTCTATAGAGAGTTGAGATTGAATATCTGAAGAGCCTGACACTGCAGGGGTGCTGTGTTGGGTGGGGATTGGTATTTGGTCTTTGTTCTTTTGGAATGTTTCAATTGTTATGATATTGGGACATAATGACCAAAAACTGACTAACCCTTGGTTTTTGGTTTTTTTTAAAATTAAAATAAATAGTTGACAAAATAAAGGAATTGTGTTATGAAAAATAGTTTGAATAAAAATTTGACAAAATTGTGTTTTTCTGGTATATATGGGCGGACCTATTGCTGACCCCTCTTTTTT
>CAUJNP010000077.1:0-87028 GCA_963383655.1 Bathymodiolus septemdierum | reverse complement strand
GTGCACATCAAACTCTACTATTATTGTTATTGGATTGGGTAGCCTCTTGTTGTACACATCAAACTCTACTATTATTGTTATTGGATTGGGTAGCCTCTTACATCAAACACTACTATTATTGTTATTGGATTGGGTAGCCTCTTGTTGTACACATCAAACTCTACTATTATTGTTATTGGATTGGGTAGCCTCTTGTTGTACACATCAAACTCTACTATTATTGTTATTGGATTGGGTAGCCTCTTGTTGTACACATCAAACTCTACTATTATTGTTATTGGATTGGGTAGCCTCTTGTTGTACACATCAAACTCTACTATTATTGTTATTGGATTGGGTAGCCTCTTGTTGTACACATCAAACTCTACTATTATTGTTATTGGATTGGGTAGCCTCTTGTTGTACACATCAAACTCTACTATTATTGTTATTGGATTGGGTAGCCTCTTGTTGTACACATCAAACTCTACTATTATTGTTATTGGATTGGGTAGCCTCTTGTTGTACACATCAAACTCTACTATTATTGTTATTGGATTGGGTAGCCTCTTGTTGTACACATCAAACTCTACTATTATTGTTATTGGATTGGGTAGCCTCTTGTTGTACACATCAAACTCTACTATTATTGTTATTGGATTGGGTAGCCTCTTGTTGTACACATCAAACTCTACTATTATTGTTATTGGATTGGGTAGCCTCTTGTTGTACACATCAAACTCTACTATTATTGTTATTGGATTGGGTAGCCTCTTGTTGTACACATCAAACTCTACTATTATTGTTATTGGATTGGGTAGCCTCTTGTTGTACACATCAAACTCTACTATTATTGTTATTGGATTGGGTAGCCTCTTGTTGTACACATCAAACTCTACTATTATTGTTATTGGATTGGGTAGCCTCTTGTTGTACACATCAAACTCTACTATTATTGTTATTGGATTGGGTAGCCTCTTGTTGTACACATCAAACTCTACTATTATTGTTATTGGATTGGGTAGCCTCTTGTTGTGCACATCAAACTCTACTATTATTGTTATTGGATTGGGTAGCCTCTTGTTGTACACATCAAACTCTACTATTATTGTTATTGGATTGGGTAGCCTCTTGTTGTACACATCAAACTCTACTATTATTGTTATTGGATTGGGTAGCCTCTTGTTGTACACATCAAACTCTACTATTATTGTTATTGGATTGGGTAGCCTCTTGTTGTACACATCAAACTCTACTATTATTGTTATTGGATTGGGTAGCCTCTTGTTGTACACATCAAACTCTACTATTATTGTTATTGGATTGGGTAGCCTCTTGTTGTACACATCAAACTCTACTATTATTGTTATTGGATTGGGTAGCCTCTTGTTGTGCACATCAAACTCTACTATTATTGTTATTGGATTGGGTAGCCTCTTGTTGTACACATCAAACTCTACTATTATTGTTATTGGATTGGGTAGCCTCTTGTTGTACACATCAAACTCTACTATTATTGTTATTGGATTGGGTGTTTGCCTCTTGTTGTGCACATCAAACTCTACTATTATTGTTATTGGATTGGGTAGCCTCTTGTTGTGCACATCAAACTCTACTATTATTGTTATTGGATTGGGTAGCCTCTTGTTGTGCACATCAAACTCTACTATTATTGTTATTGGATTGGGTAGCCTCTTGTTGTACACATCAAACTCTACTATTATTGTTATTGGATTGGGTAGCCTCTTGTTGTACACATCAAACTCTACTATTATTGTTATTGGATTGGGTAGCCTCTTGTTGTACACATCAAACTCTACTATTATTGTTATTGGATTGGGTAGCCTCTTGTTGTACACATCAAACTCTACTATTATTGTTATTGGATTGGGTAGCCTCTTGTTGTGCACATCAAACTCTACTATTATTGTTATTGGATTGGGTAGCCTCTTGTTGTACACATCAAACTCTACTATTATTGTTATTGGATTGGGTAGCCTCTTGTTGTGCACATCAAACTCTACTATTATTGTTATTGGATTGGGTAGCCTCTTGTTGTACACATCAAACTCTACTATTATTGTTATTGGATTGGGTAGCCTCTTGTTGTGCACATCAAACTCTACTATTATTGTTATTGGATTGGGTAGCCTCTTGTTGTGCACATCAAACTCTACTATTATTGTTATTGGATTGGGTAGCCTCTTGTTGTACACATCAAACTCTACTATTATTGTTATTGGATTGGGTAGTCCTCTTGTTGTACACATCAAACTCTACTATTATTGTTATTGGATTGGGTAGCCTCTTGTTGTGCACATCAAACTCTACTATTATTGTTATTGGATTGGGTAGCCTCTTGTTGTGCACATCAAACTCTACTATTATTGTTATTGGATTGGGTAGCCTCTTGTTGTGGACATCAAACTCTACTCTTATTGTTATTGGATTGGGTAGCCTCTTGTTGTGCACATCAAACTCTACTATTATTGTTATTGGATTGGGTAGCCTCTTGTTGTACACATCAAACTCTACTATTATTGTTATTGGATTGGGTAGCCTCTTGTTGTGCACATCAAACTCTACTATTATTGTTATTGGATTGGGTAGCCTCTTGTTGTACACATCAAACTCTACTATTATTGTTATTGGATTGGGTAGCCTCTTGTTGTGCACATCAAACTCTACTATTATTGTTATTGGATTGGGTAGCCTCTTGTTGTGCACATCAAACTCTACTATTATTGTTATTGGATTGGGTAGCCTCTTGTTGTGCACATCAAACTCTACTATTATTGTTATTGGATTGGGTAGCCTCTTGTTGTGCACATCAAACTCTACTATTATTGTTATTGGATTGGGTAGCCTCTTGTTGTGCACATCAAACTCTACTATTATTGTTATTGGATTGGGTAGCCTCTTGTTGTGCACATCAAACTCTACTATTATTGTTATTGGATTTGGTAGCCTCTTGTTGTACACATCAAACTCTACTATTATTGTTATTGGATTGGGTAGCCTCTTGTTGTGCACATCAAACTCTACTATTATTGTTATTGGATTGGGTAGCCTCTTGTTGTGCACATCAAACTCTACTATTATTGTTATTGGATTGGGTAGCCTCTTGTTGTGCACATCAAACTCTACTATTATTGTTATTGGATTGGGTAGCCTCTTGTTGTACACATCAAACTCTACTATTATTGTTATTGGATTGGGTAGCCTCTTGTTGTGCACATCAAACTCTACTATTATTGTTATTGGATTGGGTAGCCTCTTGTTGTACACATCAAACTCTACTATTATTGTTATTGGATTGGGTAGCCTCTTGTTGTACACATCAAACTCTACTATTATTGTTATTGGATTGGGTAGCCTCTTGTTGTACACATCAAACTCTACTATTATTGTTATTGGATTGGGTAGCCTCTTGTTGTACACATCAAACTCTACTATTATTGTTATTGGATTGGGTAGCCTCTTGTTGTACACATCAAACTCTACTATTATTGTTATTGGATTGGGTAGCCTCTTGTTGTACACATCAAACTCTACTATTATTGTTATTGGATTGGGTAGCCTCTTGTTGTACACATCAAACTCTACTATTATTGCTATTGGATTGGGTAGCCTCTTGTTGTGCACATCAAACTCTACTATTATTGTTATTGGATTGGGTAGCCTCTTGTTGTACACATCAAACTCTACTATTATTGTTATTGGATTGGGTAGCCTCTTGTTGTGCACATCAAACTCTACTATTATTGTTATTGGATTGGGTAGCCTCTTGTTGTACACATCAAACTCTACTATTATTGTTATTGGATTGGGTAGCCTCTTGTTGTACACATCAAACTCTACTATTATTGTTATTGGATTGGGTAGCCTCTTGTTGTACACATCAAACTCTACTATTATTGTTATTGGATTGGGTAGCCTCTTGTTGTGTACATCAAACTCTACTATTATTGTTATTGGATTGGGTAGCCTCTTGTTGTGCACATCAAACTCTACTATTATTGTTATTGGATTGGGTAGCCTCTTGTTGTGCACATCAAACTCTACTATTATTGTTATTGGATTGGGTAGCCTCTTGTAGTACACATCAAACTCTACTATTATTGTTATTGGATTGGGTAGCCTCTTGTTGTGCACATCAAACTCTACTATTATTGTTATTGGATTGGGTAGCCTCTTGTTGTGCACATCAAACTCTACTATTATTGTTATTGGATTGGGTAGCCTCTTGTTGTGCACATCAAACTCTACTATTATTGTTATTGGATTGGGTAGCCTCTTGTTGTACACATCAAACTCTACTATTATTGTTATTGGATTGGGTAGCCTCTTGTTGTACACATCAAACTCTACTATTATTGTTATTGGATTGGGTAGCCTCTTGTTGTGCACATCAAACTCTACTATTATTGTTATTGGATTGGGTAGCCTCTTGTTGTGCACATCAAACTCTACTATTATTGTTATTGGATTGGGTAGCCTCTTGTTGTACACATCAAACTCTACTATTATTGTTATTGGATTGGGTAGCCTCTTGTTGTGCACATCAAACTCTACTATTATTGTTATTGGATTGGGTAGCCTCTTGTTGTGCACATCAAACTCTACTATTATTGTTATTGGATTGGGTAGCCTCTTGTTGTGCACATCAAACTCTACTATTATTGTTATTGGATTGGGTAGCCTCTTGTTGTACACATCAAACTCTACTATTATTGTTATTGGATTGGGTAGCCTCTTGTTGTACACATCAAACTCTACTATTATTGTTATTGGATTGGGTAGCCTCTTGTTGTACACATCAAACTCTACTATTATTGTTATTGGATTGGGTAGCCTCTTGTTGTACACATCAAACTCTACTATTATTGTTATTGGATTGGGTAGCCTCTTGTTGTACACATCAAACTCTACTATTATTGTTATTGGATTGGGTAGCCTCTTGTTGTACACATCAAACTCTACTATTATTGCTTTCTCCGTTTCAATTCATAGTTTTTAAGAGATGTGTTCTGCTTTTAAAGAGCATACCTACATTATATATATATTCAGACGCTCGTGGTACGGCATTACCACCCTCATTTTTAAAACTTTATGTTTATATATTTATTGTCAATACAATTTCTTTATTTTTTTTTAGTAATTTGTTTATTTTTGAAAAAGGAATAAACATGTAATGTATACATTCAATTACCAATTATATATTGTTTATATATTGTTTTGATACTCATCACACATATACTAATTTTCATTTTCCTTGATAAATGCATCTCTATTTTAACCATGAACATTTGTTAATGCTACTTCAAGAGGCAGCCATTTCATGTTGAAACAGTCACCAACTATAGAGGGTGATAAGGAACGTGCAGAGTACTTTTCCATTTTTATTTCAGAATTTAGATATTGTAACCCTGCATTCAAGTTTGGTGACATCCTTTAACTTGCATATATACAAGTAATATTTGAAAATAAGCATACACTTCGGAACAGGTAGATTACTTTCAAACTTTACATTTCCTAAAGTAATACCTTTTGGACTCAAGATTACATTGCTTCCTCCATCTATATTTTTTAGGAAGTCCGTTATTGAAAACTAAAAGTGTTTTTGTTACATTACAGCCCCCAAAAAAGTATTTATAAGTTTCTTTTGCTTCATTGCAAAAGGAACATAGTTCAGTTTCTTTTATCTTACGCTTAAAGAGATAGGAATTTAGGGCAAGAACTCTGTGAATTAGTTTATATTGGAAACATGACAATTTATTATTTTTTGATAATGAAAAAGACTCTGAAAAGAAAAGACCCCATTCGGTTTCTTCTATCTCAATCTCATTTGACCACTTATTAATAATATTTACAGGTACAACTGTGTTTTTATCAATAAACTGTCCATAGAAATATTTACAGGGTTTTGAGTCAATCTGTAACTGATGAATAAACTTATTCTCCTTATATATTAAATTGTGACATGTCTTGATCAAGTGCCTCCGATGTCTTGGTATTACACTTATAATACCATATAACTCTACGAATGTGGTGTCAACATGCTATGTGTCCTGAAAAAATTCAATAGCTCATTATTTGTTTATTTTGATCAAGTAAGTCATTTATAATATAAAGGTCATTTTTAATTCAATTCTTCAAACAGGGAGATGTATTGTTGACGTTGATATGACTATTTAACCATATGGATTGCCTCAAGACATTATTTCCATCTGTCACTTTTTCATTTTGTAGGTTACTAAAATTGTCAAGAATGTCTTTCCAAAAAGGGTTTAAAGTGCTTGCTACTGTGTTATTTTATCCCCACCCCATTTTTCTAAAGAATCAATTAACAGTATTTTCCAGGAAGAAAAAATTAAAGGATCTATATATTTCTTTATCCATGTCATTTTTAATGCTTGACAGAAAAGTTGATATCAATTATTTTCCAACCACCATCCTCGTAACTGTTTGTTAGTATTTCCCTCTTAACATTATCCCTTAGTCCATTCCAAAGAAACTTATGAAAAGATGTTTGTATATCTTTTAATATATTGTCAGGGGGGGGGGGGGGGGGGGGGGGGGGGGGGGGGGGGTAGAACAGTTTTAATTTGGATTAGAATTAGCAATGCCAGTGACTTGATAACTGTCATTTTCTTTATTAATTCATCTCTTTTTCTGTTTTTATCGTATTCGTGTCCTATATCCATGTAATCTTATGATAACTGGCATATACCGGCCATATATGCTCTTACTATCCACAATGCAAAAACGTTCGATAGTTTAAAAATATTACATCTGCACGTTTCATGCACCTTATGTTCATTATGTCATTCAAACTTGGACATGTCTCAATTCTAGAAATACTTGTCTTCTCGCCTCTGTTCATGTTGTCTATGTACGACACACAGTTCTTCAGAAATTTAAGATGTTCACTCCTTTATCACCAAATTTTCTGAAAATTTCATTTCTTATGATAGAAATAGGTTCTCGTCACAGTTTTAGTCGACGCTCAATTGTGACTAGTGAACTCCGAATGTAATAACTGAAACGGTAAGATAAGAAAGACTCCAAAAAACTATCGCCAACATTTTTGGAGTAAAAATATGAAACTGAAGTGAAAATGCTTTTTTGGTGATACATTTTCTTCAAAATAAGAGCTGTCATCAGTTTATAATTCTTATCACAATCACTGATGAGGGAACAATAATGTTTGAATCAGCTTTTATCCTGTTTACCTGCTTTGGAGATACGTAGTATTCACCCTGTTCATTTGTGGAACATCGGCTTTTTGTGCCAATTATCATACTGCTAACTAAAGGGTGTGAAAGAATTGACATGCCAACTATCTTACCGTTAATTACAATGTATGGTAATTATCTTACTGCTAACTAAAGGGTGTGACGAATTGACATGCCAACTATCTTACCGTTAATTACAATGTATGGTAATTATCTTACTGCTAACTAAAGGGTGTGACGAATTGACATGCCAACTATCTTACCGTTAACTACAATGTATGGTAATTATCTTACTGCTAACTAAAGGGTGTGACGAATTGACATGCCAACAATCTTACCGTTAATTACAATGTATGGTAATTATCTAACTGCTAACTAAAGGGTGTGACGAATTGACATGACAACTATCCTACCATTAATTACAATGTATGGTAATTATCTTACTGCTAACTAAAGGGTGTGACGAATTGACATGTCAACTATCTTACCGTTAATTACAATGTATGGTAATTATCTTACTGCTAACTAAGGGGTGTGACGAATTGACATGCCAACTATCTTACCGTTAATTACAATGTATGGTAATTATCTTACTGCTAACTAAGGGGTGTGACGAATTGACATGCCAGCTATCTTACCGTTAATTAAAATGTATGGTAATTATCTTACTGTTAATTACAATGTATGGTAATTATCTTACTGCTAACTAAAAAGTGTGACGAATTGACATGCCAACTATCTTACCGTTAATTACAATGTATGGTAATTATCTTACTGCTAACTAAAGGGTGTGACGAATTGACATGCCAACTATCTTACCGTTAATTACAATGTATGGTAATTATCTTACTGCTAACTAAAGGGTGTGACGAATTGACATACTAACTATCTTATCGCTAATTACAATGTATGGTAATTATCTTACCGTTAATTACAATGTATGGTAATGATCTTACTGTTAATTACAATGTATGGTAATTATCTTACCGTTAATTACAATGTATGGTAATTATCTTACTGCTAACTAAAAGGTGTGACGAATTGACATGCCAACTATCTTACCGTTAATTACAATGTATGGTAATTATCTTACTGCTAACTAAAGGGTGTGATGAATTGACATGCCAACTATCTTATCGCTAATTACAATGTATGGTAATTATCTTACTGCTAACTAAGGGGTGTGACGAATTGACATGCCAACTATCTTACCGTTAATTACAATGTATGGTAATTATCTTACTGCTAACAAAAGGGTGTGTCGAATTGACATGCCAACTATCTTATCGCTAATTACAATGTATGGTAATTATCTTACCGTTAATTACAATGTATGGTAATTATCTTACCGTTAATTACAATGTATGGTAATGATCTTACTGCTAACTAAAGGGTGTGACGAATTGACATGCCAACTATCTTACCGTTAATTACAATGTATGGTAATTATCTTACTGCTAACTAAAGCGTGTGACGAATTGACATGCCAACTATCTTACCGTTAATTACAATGTATGGTAATTATCTTACTGCTAACTAAAGAGTGTGTCGAATTGACATGCCAACTATCTTACCGTTAATTACAATGTATGGTAATTATCTAACTGCTAACCAAGGGGTGTGACGAATTGACATGACAACTATCTTACCGTTAATTACAATGTATGGTAATTATCTTACTGCTAACTAAAGGGTGTGACGAATTGATATGTCAACTATCTTACCGTTAATTACAATGTATGGTAATTATCTTACTTCTAACTAAGGGGTGTTACGAATTGACATGCCAACTATCTTACCATTAATTACAATGTATGGTAATTATCTTACTGCTAACTAAGGGGTGTGACGAATTGACATGCCAGATATCTTACCATTAATTACAATGTATGGTAATTATCTTACTGTTAATTACAATGTATGGTAATTATCTTACTGCTAACTAAAAGGTGTGACGAATTGACATGCCAACTATCTTACCGTTAATTACAATGTATGGTAATTATCTTACTGTTAACTAAAGGTGTGACGAATTGACATGCTAACTATCTTATCGATAATTACAATGTATGGTAATTATCTTACCGTTAATTACAATGTATGGTAATGATCTTACTGTTAATTACAATGTAGGGTAATTATCTTACCGTTAATTACAATGTATGGTAATTATCTTATTGCTAACTAAAAGGTGTGACGAATTGACATGCCAACTATCTTACCGTAAATTACAATGTATGGTTATGATCTTACTGCTAACTAAAGGGTGTGTCGAATTGACATGCCAACTATCTTACCGTTAATTACAATGTATGGTAATTATCTTACTGCTAACTAAGGGGTGTGACGAATTGACATGCCAACTATCTTATCGTTAATTACAATGTATGGTAATTATCTTACTGCTAACTAAAGGGTGTGATGAATTGACATGCCAACTATCTTATCGCTAATTACAATGTATGGTAATTATCTTACTGCTAACTAAAGGGTGTGAGGAATTGATATGCCAACTATCTTACCGTTAATTACAATGTATGGTAATTATCTTACTGCTAACTAAAGGGTGTGACGAATTGACATACTAACTATCTTATCGCTAATTACAATGAATGGTAATTATCTTACCGTTAATTACAATGTATGGTAATGATCTTACTGTTAATTACAATGTATGGTAATTATCTTACCGTTAATTACAATGTATGGTAATTATCTTACTGCTAACTGAAAGGTGTGACGAATTGACATGCCAACTATCTTACCGTTAATTACAATGTATGGTAATTATCTTACTGCTAACTAAAGGGTGTGACGAATTGACATGCCAACTATCTTATCGCTAATTACAATGTATGGTAATTATCTTACCGTTAATTACAATGTATGGTAATTATCTTACCGTTAATTACAATGTATGGTAATTATCTTACCGTTAATTACAATGTATGGTAATTATCTTACTGCTAACTTAAAGGTGTGACGAATTGACATGCCAACTATCTTACCGTTAACTACAATGTATGGTAATTATCTTACTGCTAACTAAAGGGTGTGACGAATTGACATGCCAACTATCTTACCGTTAATTACAATGTATGGTAATTATCTTACTGCTAACTAAAGGGTGTGATGAATTGACATGCCAACTATCTTATCGCTAATTACAATGTGTGGTAATTATCTTACTGCTAACTAAAGGGTGTGACGAATTGACATGCCAACTATCTTATCGTTAATTACAATGTATGGTAATTATCTTACTGCTAACTAAAGAGTGGGACGAATTGACATGCCAACTATCTTACCATTAATTACAATGTATGGTAATTATCTTACTGCTAACCAAAGGGTGGGACGAATTGACATGCCAACTATCTTACCATTAATTACAATGTATGGTAATTATCTTACTGCTAACTAAGTGGTGTGACGAATTGACATGCCAATTATCTTACCGTTATTTACAATGTATGGTAATTATCTTACTATTAACTAACGGGTGTGACGAATTGACATGCCAACTATCTTACCGTTAATTACGATGTATGGTAATTATCTTACTGCTAACTAAGGGGTGTGACGAATTGACATGCCAACTATCTTACCGTTAATTACAATGTATGGTAATTATCTTACTGCTAACTAAGGGGTGTGACGAATTGACATGCCAGCTATCTTACCGTTAATTAAAATGTATGGTAATTATCTTACTGTTAATTACAATGTATGGTAATTATCTTACTGCTAACTAAAAGGTGTGACGAATTGACATGCCAACTATCTTACCGTTAATTACAATGTATGGTAATTATCTTACTGCTAACTAAAGGTGTGACGAATTGACATGCCAACTATCTTACCGTTAATTACAATGTATGGTAATTAGCATACTGCTAACTAAGGGGTGTGACGAATTGACATGCCAACTATCTTACCGTTAATTACAATGTATGGTAATTATCTTACTGCTAACTAAAGGGTGTGACGAATTGACATGCCAACTATCTTACCGTTAATTACAATGTATGGTAATTATCTTACTGCTAACTAAAGGGTGTGACGAATTGACATGCCAACTATCTTACCGTTAATTACAATGTATGGTAATTATCTTACCGTTAATTACAATGTATGGTAATGATCTTACTGTTAATTACAATGTATGGTAATTATCTTACCGTTAATTACAATGTATGGTAATTATCTTACTGCTAACTAAAAGGTGTGACGAATTGACATGCCAACTATCTTACCGTTAATTACAATGTATGGTAATTATCTTACTGCTAACTAAAGGGTGTGATGAATTGACATGCCAACTATCTTATCGCTAATTACAATGTATGGTAATTATCTTACTGCTAACTAAAGGGTGTGACGAATTGACATGCCAACTATCTTACCGTTAATTACAATGTATGGTAATTATCTTACTGCTAACAAAAGGGTGTGTCGAATTGACATGCCAACTATCTTATCGCTAATTACAATGTATGGTAATTATCTTACCGTTAATTACAATGTATGGTAATTATCTTACCGTTAATTACAATGTATGGTAATGATCTTACTGCTAACTAAAGGGTGTGACGAATTGACATGCCAACTATCTTACCGTTAATTACAATGTATGGTAATTATCTTACTGTTAATTACAATGTATGGTAATTATCTTACCGTTAATTACAATGTATGGTAATTATCTTACTGCTAACTGAAAGGTGTGACGAATTGACATGCCAACTATCTTACCGTTAATTACAATGTATGGTAATTATCTTACTGCTAACTAAAGGGTGTGACGAATTGACATGCCAACTATCTTATCGCTAATTACAATGTATGGTAATTATCTTACCGTTAATTACAATGTATGGTAATTATCTTACCGTTAATTACAATGTATGGTAATTATCTTACCGTTAATTACAATGTATGGTAATTATCTTACTGCTAACTTAAAGGTGTGACGAATTGACATGCCAACTATCTTACCGTTAACTACAATGTATGGTAATTATCTTACTGCTAACTAAAGGGTGTGACGAATTGACATGCCAACTATCTTACCGTTAATTACAATGTATGGTAATTATCTTACTGCTAACTAAAGGGTGTGATGAATTGACATGCCAACTATCTTATCGCTAATTACAATGTGTGGTAATTATCTTACTGCTAACTAAAGGGTGTGACGAATTGACATACCAACTATCTTATCGTTAATTACAATGTATGGTAATTATCTTACTGCTAACTAAAGAGTGGGACGAATTGACATGCCAACTATCTTACCATTAATTACAATGTATGGTAATTATCTTACTGCTAACCAAAGGGTGGGACGAATTGACATGCCAACTATCTTACCATTAATTACAATGTATGGTAATTATCTTACTGCTAACTAAGTGGTGTGACGAATTGACATGCCAATTATCTTACCGTTATTTACAATGTATGGTAATTATCTTACTATTAACTAACGGGTGTGACGAATTGACATGCCAACTATCTTACCGTTAATTACGATGCATGGTAATTATCTTACTGCTAACTAAGGGGTGTGACGAATTGACATGCCAACTATCTTACCGTTAATTACAATGTATGGTAATTATCTTACTGCTAACTAAGGGGTGTGACGAATTGACATGCCAGCTATCTTACCGTTAATTAAAATGTATGGTAATTATCTTACTGTTAATTACAATGTATGGTAATTATCTTACTGCTAACTAAAAGGTGTGACGAATTGACATGCCAACTATCTTACCGTTAATTACAATGTATGGTAATTATCTTACTGCTAACTAAAGGTGTGACGAATTGACATGCCAACTATCTTACCGTTAATTACAATGTATGGTAATTAGCATACTGCTAACTAAGGGGTGTGACGAATTGACATGCCAACTATCTTACCGTTAATTACAATGTATGGTAATTATCTTACTGCTAACTAAAGGGTGTGACGAATTGACATGCCAACTATCTTACCGTTAATTACAATGTATGGTAATTATCTTACTGCTAACTAAAGGGTGTGACGAATTGACATACTAACTATCTTATCGCTAATTACAATGTATGGTAATTATCTTACCGTTAATTACAATGTATGGTAATGATCTTACTGTTAATTACAATGTATGGTAATTATCTTACCGTTAATTACAATGTATGGTAATTATCTTACTGCTAACTAAAAGGTGTGACGAATTGACATGCCAACTATCTTACCGTTAATTACAATGTATGGTAATTATCTTACTGCTAACTAAAGGGTGTGATGAATTGACATGCCAACTATCTTATCGCTAATTACAATGTATGGTAATTATCTTACTGCTAACTAAAGGGTGTGACGAATTGACATGCCAACTATCTTACCGTTAATTACAATGTATGGTAATTATCTTACTGCTAACAAAAGGGTGTGTCGAATTGACATGCCAACTATCTTATCGCTAATTACAATGTATGGTAATTATCTTACCGTTAATTACAATGTATGGTAATTATCTTACCGTTAATTACAATGTATGGTAATGATCTTACTGCTAACTAAAGGGTGTGACGAATTGACATGCCAACTATCTTACCGTTAATTACAATGTATGGTAATTATCTTACTGCTAACTAAAGCGTGTGACGAATTGACATGCCAACTATCTTACCGTTAATTACAATGTATGGTAATTATCTTACTGCTAACTAAAGAGTGTGTCGAATTGACATGCCAACTATCTTACCGTTAATTACAATGTATGGTAATTATCTAACTGCTAACCAAGGGGTGTGACGAATTGACATGACAACTATCTTACCGTTAATTACAATGTATGGTAATTATCTTACTGCTAACTAAAGGGTGTGACGAATTGATATGTCAACTATCTTACCGTTAATTACAATGTATGGTAATTATCTTACTTCTAACTAAGGGGTGTTACGAATTGACATGCCAACTATCTTACCATTAATTACAATGTATGGTAATTATCTTACTGCTAACTAAGGGGTGTGACGAATTGACATGCCAGATATCTTACCATTAATTACAATGTATGGTAATTATCTTACTATTAATTACAATGTATGGTAATTATCTTACTGCTAACTAAAAGGTGTGACGAATTGACATGCCAACTATCTTACCGTTAATTACAATGTATGGTAATTATCTTACTGTTAACTAAAGGTGTGACGAATTGACATGCCAACTATCTTACCGTTAATTACAATGTATGGTAATTATCTTACTGCTAACTAAAGGGTGTGACGAATTGACATGCTAACTATCTTATCGATAATTACAATGTATGGTAATTATCTTACCGTTAATTACAATGTATGGTAATGATCTTACTGTTAATTACAATGTAGGGTAATTATCTTACCGTTAATTACAATGTATGGTAATTATCTTATTGCTAACTAAAAGGTGTGACGAATTGACATGCCAACTATCTTACAGTAAATTACAATGTATGGTTATTATCTTACTGCTAACTAAAGGGTGTGTCGAATTGACATGCCAACTATCTTACCGTTAATTACAATGTATGGTTATTATCTTACTGCTAACTAAGGGGTGTGACGAATTGACATGCCAACTATCTTATCGTTAATTACAATGTATGGTAATTATCTTACTGCTAACTAAAGGGTGTGATGAATTGACATGCCAACTATCTTATCGCTAATTACAATGTATGGTAATTATCTTACTGCTAACTAAAGGGTGTGACGAATTGATATGCCAACTATCTTACCGTTAATTACAATGTATGGTAATTATCTTACTGCTAACTAAAGGGTGTGACGAATTGACATACTAACTATCTTATCGCTAATTACAATGTATGGTAATTATCTTACCGTTAATTACAATGTATGGTAATGATCTTACTGTTAATTACAATGTATGGTAATTATCTTACCGTTAATTACAATGTATGGTAATTATCTTACTGCTAACTAAAAGGTGTGACGAATTGACATGCCAACTATCTTACCGTTAATTACAATGTATGGTAATTATCTTACTGCTAACTAAAGGGTGTGATGAATTGACATGCCAACTATCTTATCGCTAATTACAATGTATGGTAATTATCTTACTGCTAACTAAAGGGTGTGACGAATTGACATGCCAACTATCTTACCGTTAATTACAATGTATGGTAATTATCTTACTGCTAACAAAAGGGTGTGTCGAATTGACATGCCAACTATCTTTTCGCTAATTACAATGTATGGTAATTATCTTACCGTTAATTACAATGTATGGTAATTATCTTACCGTTAATTACAATGTATGGTAATGATCTTACTGCTAACTAAAGGGTGTGACGAATTGACATGCCAACTATCTTACCGTTAATTACAATGTATGGTAATTATCTTACTGCTAACTAAAGGGTGTGACGAATTGACATGCCAACTATCTTACCGTTAATTACAATGTATGGTAATTAACTTACTGCTAACTAAAGGGTGTGATGAATTGATATGCCAACTATCTTACCGTTAATTACAATGTATGGTAATTATCTTACTGCTAACTAAAGAGTGTGTCGAATTGACATGCCAACTATCTTACCGTTAATTACAATGTATGGTAATTATCTTACTGCTAACCAAGGGGTGTGACGAATTGACATGACAACTATCTTACCGTTAATTACAATGTATGGTAATTATCTTACTGCTAACTAAAGGGTGTGACGAATTGATATGTCAACTATCTTACCGTTAATTACAATGTATGGTAATTATCTTACTGCTAACTAAGGGGTGTTACGAATTGACATGCCAACTATCTTACCATTAATTACAATGTATGGTAATTATCTTACTGCTAACTAAGGGGTGTGACGAATTGACATGCCAGATATCTTACCATTAATTACAATGTATGGTAATTATCTTACTGTTAATTACAATGTATGGTAATTATCTTACTGCTAACTAAAAGGTGTGACGAATTGACATGCCAACTATCTTACCGTTAATTACAATGTATGGTAATTATCTTACTGCTAACTAAAGGGTGTGACGAATTGACATGCCAACTATCTTACCGTTAATTACAATGTATGGTAATTATCTTACTGCTAACTAAAGGGTGTGACGAATTGACATGCTAACTATCTTATCGATAATTACAATGTATGGTAATTATCTTACCGTTAATTACAATGTATGGTAATGATCTTACTGTTAATTACAATGTAGGGTAATTATCTTACCGTTAATTACAATGTATGGTAATTATCTTATTGCTAACTAAAAGGTGTGACGAATTGACATGCCAACTATCTTACTGTAAATTACAATGTATGGTTATTATCTTACTGCTAACTAAAGGGTGTGTCGAATTGACATGCCAACTATCTTACCGTTAATTACAATGTATGGTAATTATCTTACTGCTAACTAAGGGGTGTGACGAATTGACATGCCAACTATCTTATCGTTAATTACAATGTATGGTAATTATCTTACTGCTAACTAAAGGGTGTGATGAATTGACATGCCAACTATCTTATCGCTAATTACAATGTATGGTAATTATCTTACTGCTAACTAAAGGGTGTGACGAATTGATATGCCAACTATCTTACCGTTAATTACAATGTATGGTAATTATCTTACTGCTAACTAAAGGGTGTGACGAATTGACATGCCAACTATCTTATCGCTAATTACGATGTATGGTAATTATCTTACCGTTAATTACAATGTATGGTAATTATCTTACTGTTAATTACAATGTATGGTAATTATCTTACCGTTAATTACAATGTATGGTAATTATCTTACTGCTAACTTAAAGGTGTGACGAATTGACATGCCAACTATCTTACCGTAAATTACAATGTATGGTTATTATCTTACTGCTAACTAAAGGGTGTGTCGAATTGACATGCCAACTATCTTACCGTTAATTACAATGTATGGTAATTATCTTACTGCTAACTAAGGGGTGTGACGAATTGACATGCCAACTATCTTATCGTTAATTACAATGTATGGTAATTATCTTACTGCTAACTAAAGGGTGTGATGAATTGACATGCCAACTATATTATCGCTAATTACAATGTATGGTAATTATCTTACTGCTAACTAAAGGGTGTGACGAATTGATATGCCAACTATCTTACCGTTAATTACAATGTATGGTAATTATCTTACTGCTAACTAAAGGGTGTGACGAATTGACATGCCAACTATCTTATCGCTAATTACAATGTATGGTAATTATCTTACCGTTAATTACAATGTATGGTAATTATCTTACCGTTAATTACAATGTATGGTAATTATCTTACCGTTAATTACAATGTATGGTAATTATCTTACTGCTAACTTAAAGGTGTGACGAATTGACATGCCAACTATCTTACCGTTAACTACAATGTATGGTAATTATCTTACTGCTAACTAAAGGGTGTGACGAATTGACATGCCAACTATCTTACCGTTAATTACAATGTATGGTAATTATCTTACTGCTAACTAAAGGGTGTGATGAATTGACATGCCAACTATCTTATCGCTAATTACAATGTGTGGTAATTATCTTACTGCTAACTAAAGGGTGTGACGAATTGACATGCCAACTATCTTATCGTTAATTACAATGTATGGTAATTATCTTACTGCTAACTAAAGAGTGGGACGAATTGACATGCCAACTATCTTACCATTAATTACAATGTATGGTAATTATCTTACTGCTAACCAAAGGGTGGGACGAATTGACATGCCAACTATCTTACCATTAATTACAATGTATGGTAATTATCTTACTGCTAACTAAGTGGTGTGACGAATTGACATGCCAATTATCTTACCGTTATTTACAATGTATGGTAATTATCTTACTATTAACTAACGGGTGTGACGAATTGACATGCCAACTATCTTACCGTTAATTACGATGTATGGTAATTATCTTACTGCTAACTAAGGGGTGTGACAAATTGACATGCCAACTATCTTACGTTAATTACAATGTATGGTAATTATCTTACTGCTAACTAAAGGGTGGGACGAATTGACATGTCAACTATCTTACTGTTAATTACAATGTATGGTAATTGTCTTACTGTTAACTAAAGGGTGGGACGAATTGACATGCCAACTATCTTATCGTTAATTACAATGTATGGTAACTATCTTACTGCTAACTAAGGGGTGTGACGAATTGACATGCCAACTATCTTACCGTTAATTACAATGTATGGTAATTATCTTACTGCTAACTAAAGGGTGTAACGAATTGACATGCCAACTATCTTATCGTTAATTACAATGTATGGTAATTATCTTACTGCTAACAAAGGGTGTGTGACGAATTGACCTGCCAACTATCTTTCCGTTAATTACAATGTATGGTAATTATCTTACCGTTAATTGCAATGTATGGTAATTATCTTACTACTAACTAAAGGGTGTGACGAATTGACATGCCAACTATCTTACCGTTAATTACAATGTATGGTAATTATCTTATGCTAACTAAGGGGTGTGACGAATTGACATGCCAACTATCTTACCGTTAATTACAATGTATGATAATTATCTTACTGCTAACTAAAGGGTGGGACGAATTGACATGTCAACTATCTTACCGTTAATTACAATGTATGGTAATTATCTTACTGCTAAGTAAGGGGTGTGACGAATTGACATGCCAACTATCTTACCATTAATTACAATGCATGGTAATTATCTTACCGTTGATTACAATGTATGGTAATTATCTTACCGTTAATTACAATGTATGGTAATTATCTTACTGCTAACTAAAGGGTGTGCCGAATTGACATGCAAACTATCTTATCGCTAATTACAATGTATGGTAATTATCTTACCGTTAATTACAATGTATGGTAATTATCTTACTGCTAACTAAAGGGTGTGCCGAATTGACATGCAAACTATCTTATCGCTAATTACAATGTATGGTAATTATCTTACCGTTAATTACAATGTATGGTAATTATCTTACTGTTAATTACAATGTATGGTAATTTTCTTACCGTTAATTACAATGTATGGTAATTATCTTACTGCTAACTTAAAGGTGTGACGAATTGACATGCCAACTATCTTACCGTAAATTACAATGTATGGTTATTATCTTACTGCTAACTAAAGGGTGTGTCGAATTGACATGCCAACTATCTTACCGTTAATTACAATGTATGGTAATTATCTTACTGCTAACTAAGGGGTGTGACGAATTGACATGCCAACTATCTTATCGTTAATTACAATGTATGGTAATTATCTTACTGCTAACTAAAGGGTGTGATGAATTGACATGCCAACTATATTATCGCTAATTACAATGTATGGTAATTATCTTACTGCTAACTAAAGGGTGTGACGAATTGATATGCCAACTATCTTACCGTTAATTACAATGTATGGTAATTATCTTACTGCTAACTAAAGGGTGTGACGAATTGACATGCCAACTATCTTATCGCTAATTACAATGTATGGTAATTATCTTACCGTTAATTACAATGTATGGTAATTATCTTACCGTTAATTACAATGTATGGTAATTATCTTACCGTTAATTACAATGTATGGTAATTATCTTACTGCTAACTTAAAGGTGTGACGAATTGACATGCCAACTATCTTACCGTTAACTACAATGTATGGTAATTATCTTACTGCTAACTAAAGGGTGTGACGAATTGACATGCCAACTATCTTACCGTTAATAACAATGTATGGTAATTATCTTACTGCTAATTAAAGGGTGTGATGAATTGACATGCCAACTATCTTATCGCTAATTACAATGTGTGGTAATTATCTTACTGCTAACTAAAGGGTGTGACGGATTGACATGCCAACTATCTTATCGTTAATTACAATGTATGGTAATTATCTTACTGCTAACTAAAGAGTGGGACGAATTGACATGCCAACTATCTTACCATTAATTACAATGTATGGTAATTATCTTACTGCTAACCAAAGGGTGGGACGAATTGACATGCCAACTATCTTACCATTAATTACAATGTATGGTAATTATCTTACTGCTAACTAAGTGGTGTGACGAATTGACATGCCAATTATCTTACCGTTATTTACAATGTATGGTAATTATCTTACTATTAACTAACGGGTGTGACGAATTGACATGCCAACTATCTTACCGTTAATTACGATGTATGGTAATTATCTTACTGCTAACTAAGGGGTGTGACGAATTGACATGCCAACTATCTTACGTTAATTACAATGTATGGTAATTATCTTACTGCTAACTAAAGGGTGGGACGAATTGACATGTCAACTATCTTACTGTTAATTACAATGTATGGTAATTGTCTTACTGTTAACTAAAGGGTGGGACGAATTGACATGCCAACTATCTTATCGTTAATTACAATGTATGGTTACTATCTTACTGCTAACTAAGGGGTGTGACGAATTGACATGCCAACTATCTTACCGTTAATTACAATGTATGGTAATTATCTTACTGCTAACTAAAGGGTGTGACGAATTGACATGCCAACTATCTTATCGTTAATTACAATGTATGGTAATTATCTTACTGCTAACTAAGGGGTGTGACGAATTGACCTGCCAACTATCTTTCCGTTAATTACAATGTATGGTAATTATCTTACCGTTAATTGCAATGTATGGTAATTATCTTACTACTAACTAAAGGGTGTGACGAATTGACATGCCAACTATCTTACCGTTAATTACAATGTATGGTAATTATCTTATGCTAACTAAGGGGTGTGACGAATTGACATGCCAACTATCTTACCGTTAATTACAATGTATGATAATTATCTTACTGCTAACTAAAGGGTGGGACGAATTGACATGTCAACTATCTTACCGTTAATTACAATGTATGGTAATTATCTTACTGCTAACTAAAGGGTGTGACGAATTGACATGTCAACTATCTTACCGTTAATTACAATGTATGGTAATTATCTTACTGCTAACTAAAGGGTGGGACGAATTGACATACCAATTATCTTATCGTTAATTTCAATGCATGGTAATTACCTTACTGCTAACTAAGGGGTGTGACGAATTGACATGCCAACTATCTTACCGTTAATTACAATGTATGGTAATTATCTTACTGCTAACTAAAAGGTGTGACGAATTGACATGCCAACTATCTTACCGTTAATTACAATGTATGGTAATTATCTTACTGCTAACTAAAGGGTGTGACGAATTGACATGCCAACTATCTTAACGTTGATTACAATGTATGGTAATTATCTCACTGCTAACTAAAGGGTGTGATGAATTGACATGCCAACTATCTTACGTTAATTACAATGTATGGTAATTATCTTACTGCTAACTAAAGGGTGTGACGAATTGACATGCCAACTATCTTATCGCTAATTACAATGTATGGTAATTATCTTACCGTTAATTACAATGCATGTTAATTATCTTACTGTTAATTACAATGTATGGTAATTATCTTACCGTTAATTACAATGTATGGTAATTATCTTACTGCTAACTAAAAGGTGTGACGAATTGACATGCCAACTATCTTACTGTTAATTACAATGCATGGTAATTATCTTACTGTTAATTACAATGTATGGTAATTATCTTACCGTTAATTACAATGTATGGTAATTATCTTACTGCTAACTAAAGGGTGTGACGAATTGACATGCCAACTATCTTACCGTTAATTACAATGTATGGTAATTATCTTACTGCTAACTAAAGGGTGTGACGAATTGACATGCCAACTATGTTATCGTTAATTACAATGTATGGTAATTATCTTACTATTAACTAACGGGTGTGACGAATTGACATGCCAACTATCTTACCGTTAATTACGATGTATGGTAATTATCTTACTGCTAACTAAGGGGTGTGACGAATTGACATGCCAACTATCTTACGTTAATTACAATGTATGGTAATTATCTTACTGCTAACTAAAGGGTGGGACGAATTGACATGTCAACTATCTTACTGTTAATTACAATGTATGGTAATTGTCTTACTGTTAACTAAAGGGTGGGACGAATTGACATGCCAACTATCTTATCGTTAATTACAATGTATGTTAACTATCTTACTGCTAACTAAGGGGTGTGACGAATTGACATGCCAACTATCTTACCGTTAATTACAATGTATGGTAATTATCTTACTGCTAACTAAAGGGTGTGACGAATTGACATGCCAACTATCTTATCGTTAATTACAATGTATGGTAATTATCTTACTGCTAACTAAGGGGTGTGACGAATTGACCTGCCAACTATCTTTCCGTTAATTACAATGTATGGTAATTATCTTACCGTTAATTGCAATGTATGGTAATTATCTTACTACTAACTAAAGGGTGTGACGAATTGACATGCCAACTATCTTACCGTTAATTACAATGTATGGTAATTATCTTATGCTAACTAAGGGGTGTGACGAATTGACATGCCAACTATCTTACCGTTAATTACAATGTATGATAATTATCTTACTGCTAACTAAAGGGTGGGACGAATTGACATGTCAACTATCTTACCGTTAATTACAATGTATGGTAATTATCTTACTGCTAACTAAAGGGTGGGACGAATTGACATGTCAACTATCTTACCGTTAATTACAATGTATGGTAATTATCTTACTGCTAACTAAAGGGTGGGACGAATTGACATGCCAATTATCTTATCGTTAATTTCAATGCATGGTAATTACCTTACTGCTAACTAAGGGGTGTGACGAATTGACATGCCAACTATCTTACCATTAATTACAATGTATGGTAATTATCTTACCGTTGATTACAATGTATGGTAATTATCTTACCGTTAATTACAATGTATGGTAATTATCTTACTGCTAACTAAAGGGTGTGCCGAATTGACATGCAAACTATCTTATCGCTAATTACAATGTATGGTAATTATCTTACCGTTAATTAAAATGTATGGTAATTATCTTACCGTTAATTACAATATATGGTAATTATCTTACCGTTAATTACAATGCATGGTAATTATCTTACCGTTAATTACAATGTATGGTAATTATCTTACTGCTAACTAAAAGGTGTGACGAATTGACATGCCAACTATCTTACCGTTAATTACAATGTATGGTAATTATCTTACTGCTAACTAAAGGGTGTGACGAATTGACATGCCAACTATCTTACCGTTGATTACAATGTATGGTAATTATCTCACTGCTAACTAAAGGGTGTGATGAATTGACATGCCAACTATCTTACGTTAATTACAATGTATGGTAATTATCTTACTGCTAACTAAAGGGTGTGACGAATTGACATGCCAACTATCATATCGCTAATTACAATGTATGGTAATTATCTTACCGTTAATTACAATGCATGTTAATTATCTTACTGTTAATTACAATGTATGGTAATTATCTTACCGTTAATTACAATGTATGGTAATTATCTTACTGCTAACTAAAAGGTGTGACGAATTGACATGCCAACTATCTTACTGTTAATTACAATGCATGGTAATTATCTTACTGTTAATTACAATGTATGGTAATTATCTTACCGTTAATTACAATGTATGGTAATTATCTTACTGCTAACTAAAGGGTGTGACGAATTGACATGCCAACTATCTTACCGTTAATTACAATGTATGGTAATTATCTTACTGCTAACTAAAGGGTGGGACGAATTGACATGTCAACTATCTTACCGTTAATTACAATGTATAGTAATTATCTTACTGCTAACTAAGGGGTGTGACGAATTGACATGCCTACTATGTTATCGTTAATTACAATGTATGGTAATTATCTTACTGCTAACTAAGGGGTGTGACGAATTGACATGCCAACTATGTTATCGTTAATTACAATGCATGGTAATTATCTTACTGCTAACTAAGGGGTGTGACGAATTGACATGCCAACTATCTTACCGTTAATTACAATGTATGGTAATTATCTTACTGCTAACTAAAGGGTTAGACGAATTGACATGCCAACTATCTTATCGTTAATTACAATGTATGGTAATTATCTTACTGCTAACTAAGGGGTGTGACGAATTGACATGCCAACTATCTTTCCGTTAATTACAATGTATGGTAATTATCTTACCGTTTATTACAATGTATGGTAATTATCTTACTACTAACTAAAGGGTGTGACGGATTGACATGCCAACTATCTTACCGTTAATTACAATGTATGGTAATTATCTTACTGCTAACTAAAGGGTGTGACGAATTGACATGTCAACTATCTTACCGTTAATTACAATGTATGGTAATTATCTTACTGCTAACTAAAGGGTGTGACGAATTGACATGTCAACTATCTTACCGTTAATTACAATGTATGGTAATTATCTTACTGTTAACTAAAGGGTTTGACGAATTGACATGTCAACTATCTTACCGTTAATTACAATGTATGGTAATTATCTTACTGTTAACTAAAGGGTTTGACGAATTGACATGTCAACTATCTTACCGTTAATTACAATGTATGGTGATTATCTTACTGCTAACTAAGGGGTGTGACAAATTGACATGCCAACTATCTTACCATTAATTACAATGTATGGTAATTATCTTACTGCTAACTAAAGGGTGGGACGAATTGACATGTCAACTATCTTACCGTTAATTACAATGTATGGTAATTATCTTACTGCTAACTAAAGGGTGGGACGAATTGACATGTCAACTATATTACCGTTAATTACAATGTATGGTAATTATCTTACTGCTAACTAAAGGGTGGGACGAATTGGCATGCCAATTATCTTATCGTTAATTACAATGTATGGTAATTATCTTACTGCTAACTAAGGGGTGTGACGAATTGACATGCCAACTATCTTACCGTTAATTACAATGTATGGTAATTATCTTACCGTTAATTACAATGTATGGTAATTATCTTACTGCTAAATAAAGAGTGTGACGAATTGACATGCCAACTATCTTACCGTTAATTACAATGTATGGTAATTATCTTACTGTTAACTAAAGGGTTTGACGAATTGACATGCCAACTATCTTACCGTTAATTACAATGTATGGTAATTATCTTACTGCTAACTAAAGGGTGTGACGAATTGACATGCCAACTATCTTACCGTTAATTACAATGTATGGTAATTATCTTACTGCTAACTAAAGGGTGTGACGAATTGACATGCCAACTATCTTATCGTTAATTACAATGTATGGTAATTATCTTACTGCTAACTAAAGGGTGTGAGGAATTGATATGTCAACTATCTTACCGTTAATTACAATATATGGTAATTATCTTACTGCTAACTAAAGGGTGTGACGAATTGACATGCCAACTATCTTACCGTTAATTACAATGTATGGTAATTAACTTACTGCTAACTAAGGGGTGTGACGAATTGACATGCCAGCTATCTTACCGTTAATTACAATGTATGGTAATTATCTTACTGCTAACTAAAGGGTGTGTCGAATTGACATGCAAACTATCTTATCGCTAATTACAATGTATGGTAATTATCTTACCGTTAATTAAAATGTATGGTAATTATCTTACCGCTAATTACAATGTATGGTAATTATCTTACCGTTAATTACAATGTATGGTAATTATCTTACTGCTAACTAAAAGGTGTGACGAATTGACATGCCAACTATCTTACCGTTAACTACAATGTATGGTAATTATCTTACTGCTAACTAAAGGGTGTGACGAATTGACATGCCAACTATCTTATCGCTAATTACAATGTATGGTAATTATCTTACCGTTAATTACAATGTATGGTAATTATCTTACTGCTGACTAAAGGGTGTGACGAATTGACATGCCAACTATCTTACCGTTAATTACAATGTATGGTAATTAACTTACTGCTAACTAAGTGGTGTGACGAATTGACATGCCAGCTATCTTACCGTTAATTACAATGTATGGTAATTATCTTACTGCTAACTAAAGGGTGTGTCGAATTGACATGCAAACTATCTTATCGCTAATTACAATGTATGGTAATTATCTTACCGTTAATTAAAATGTATGGTAATTATCTTACCGCTAATTACAATGTATGGTAATTATCTTACCGTTAATTACAATGTATGGTAATTATCTTACTGCTAACTAAAAGGTGTGACGAATTGACATGCCAACTATCTTACCGTTAACTACAATGTATGGTAATTATCTTACTGCTAACTAAAGGGTGTGACGAATTGACATGCCAACTATCTTACCGTTAACTACAATGTATGGTAATTATCTTACTACTAACTAAGGGGTGTGACGAATTGACATGCCAACTATCTTACCGTTGATTACAATGTATGGTAATTATCTTACTGCTAACTAAAGGGTGTGATGAATTGACATGCCAACTATCTTACCGTTAATTACAATGTATGGTAATTATCTTACTGCTAAATAAAGGCTGTGACGAATTGACATGCCAACTATCTTACCGTTGATTACAATGTATGGTAATTATCTTACTGCCAACTAAAGGGTGTGATGAATTGACATGACAACTATCTTACCGTTAATTACAATGTACGGTAATTATCTTACTGCTAACTAAAGGGTGTGACGAATTGACATGCCAACTATCTTATCGCTAATTACAATGTATGGTAATTATCTTACCGTTAATTACAATGCATGGTAATTATGTTACTGTTAATTACAATGTATGGTAATTATCTTACCGTTAATTACAATGTATGGTAATTATCTTACTGCTAACTAAAAGGTGTGACGAATTGACATGCCAACTATCTTACTGTTAATTACAATGCATGGTAATTATCTTACTGTTAATTACAATGTATGGTAATTATCTTACCGTTAATTACAATGTATGGTAATTATCTTACTGCTAACTAAAGGGTGTGACGAATTGACATGCCAACTATCTTACCGTTAATTACAATGTATGGTAATTATCTTACTGCTAGCTAAAGGGTGTGATGAATTGACATGCCAACTATCTTATCGCTAATTACAATGTATGGTAATTATCTTACTGCTAAGTAATGGGTGTGACGAATTGACATGCCAACTATCTTACCGTTAATTACAATGTATGGTAATTATCTTACTGCTAACTAAAGGGTGTGACAAATTGACATGCCAACTATCTTATCACTAATTACAATGTATGGTAATTATCTTACCGTTAATTACAATGTATGGTAATTATCTTACTGTTAATTACAATGTATGGTAATTATCTTACCGTTAATTACAATGTATGGTAATTATCTTACTGCTAACTAAAAGGTGTGACGAATTGACATGCCAACTATCTTACCGTTAATTACAATGTATGGTAATTATCTTACTGCTAACTAAAGGGTGTGATGAATTGACATGCCAACTATCTTATCGCTAATTACAATGTATGGTAATTATCTTACTGCTAACTAAAAGGTGTGACGAATTGATATGCCAACTATCTTACCGTTAATTACAATGTATGGTAATTATCTTACTGCTAACTAAAGGGTGTGACGAATTGACATGCCAACTATCTTACCGTTAATTACAATGTATGGTAATTATCTTACTGCTAACTAAAGGGTGTGACGAATTGACATGCCAACTATCTTACCGTTAATTACAATGTATGGTAATTATCTTACTGCTAACTAAAGGGTGTGATGAATTGACATGCCAACTATCTTACCGTTAATTACAATGTATGGTAATTATCTTACTGCTAACTAAAGGGTGTGACGAATTGACATGCCAACTATCTTATCGCTAATTACAATGTATGGTAATTATCTTACTGCTAATTAATGGGTGGGACGAATTGACATGCCAACTATCTTACCGTTAATTACAATGTATGGTAATTATCTTACTGCTAACTAAAGGGTGTGACGAATTGACATGCCAACTATCTTATCACTAATTACAATGTATGGTAATTATCTTACCGTTAATTACAATGTACGGTAATTATCTTACTGTTAATTACAATGTATGGTAATTATCTTACCGTTAATTACAATGTATGGTAATTATCTTACTGCTAACTAAAAGGTGTGACGAATTGACATGCCAACTATCTTACCGTTAATTACAATGTATGGTAATTATCTTACTCTAACTAAAGGGTGTGATGAATTGACATGCCAATTATCTTACCGTTAATTACAATGTATGGTAATTATCTTACTGCTAACTAAAGGGTGAGACGAATTGACATGCCAACTATCTTATCGCTAATTACAATGTATGGTAATTATCTTACCGTTAATTACAATGTATGGTAATCATCTTACTGCTAACTAAGGGGTGTGGAAATTATTGTGCCGTTATCAAAGTGGTATGACAACTAGCTTACCGTTGATAATAACATCTGGGATCTATCTAACTGTTATCAAAGTAGTATGATATCTATCACAATGTTAACTAAGAGGTGTGACAATTATTGTACTTTTAACAAAGATACATGACAACTATTTTATCGTTTATTACAACGTATGATTATTATTTTACCGTTTATTACAACGTATGATTATTATTTTACCGTTTATTACAACGTATGATTATCATTTCACCGTTTATTACAACGTATGATTATCATTTTACCGTTTATTACAACGTATGATTATCATTTCACCGTTTATTACAACGTATGATTATTATTTTACCGTTTATTACAACGTATGATTATCATTTCACCGTTTATTACAACGTATGATTATTATTTTACCGTTTATTACAAAGTATGATTATTATTTTACCGTTTATTACAACGTATGATTATTATTTTATCGGTATTGTACAGTTAACAAAAACGTATCTCACTATGACAAATATTGTATGGAATCTACAGTATGGCAACTATAAACTTTTTGAAACTCTTTCGGTGTCAGTAATTGAGATTATAACAATGGAACTAACCACAAATGAAAGCAATGGATTGATTGAAACAAAACCTGACATAATCTATTGTAATTGAATTATGAAAAGAATGTTTAAACTGTGGTGATCATCAATTCCACCAATAGCAAGAAACGACGAATTACCTCTCAACTTCACAGAGAACACTACGACATAGTATTATTGTCTTATCCACACAGTAAACGTTGTACCTAACATTAATTACAGATAGTACATGACGCCTCGTACATCGTCACGGTAGACCACACCGATGCACTAAATAATGTGGTATAAGTCCTTTGATATTTATCTTATTGTTTGAAGGAATGCTTTGACGTTAAAACAATAATAATTTGACACCAATATCTTATTAAAATGTACTCTCAGCCTCGAAGTCGTCGTTGTCCTCATCTTCTTCTTCTGAATGTGAGTCATTGTCATCATACGAATCAATGTCAGACGATACCAGTGACGATGAAGATGATCTGTTCTCTTCCAGTGTTTTTGGGTTTCCAAACGGCGACGAATCAAGAAGAGCGGTTTCTTCGTCTGCATTTCTGTTGTTCATTTCCCGACTAAATGTTCGAATGATACCAGACACGCTTCGCTTTGGAAAACTGGTATCAACAGTCAAGGGATACATGTCACTGAATGCATCGTTCTGCAGCCCAGATGCTTCTTCACTGACTCTGGAGAGCGATCTTGGAATATTGGGATCAGTATTTCTTGATAGATTAATAGAATCCGATCGAGATCTTGAGATACCGTTGCTCATAGATACAGCTGAAATGTGAAGAAAATAATAAGAAGCATTACATATATAGGACAACATGCGCGTGCTTGCAGACACATAGAATACACTTATTATGTACAGCGTTCAAAATTATGTCTTGACATTTTTAACAATACCGCTGTT
Organism: Bathymodiolus septemdierum; assembly: GCA_963383655.1. Taxonomy (NCBI): domain Eukaryota; kingdom Metazoa; phylum Mollusca; class Bivalvia; order Mytilida; family Modiolidae; genus Bathymodiolus; species Bathymodiolus septemdierum. The sequence goes on along the minus strand of CAUJNP010000077.1, from coordinate 56,953 downwards.
CATCCAATTCTGCATTTCAGTCACTTATGAGGTAAGCTCTTGTACGAACGCACTTCTTCATTGAAAGGGATAAGTTGGGATGCCCTTAACTTGTTTATCCCCGTTACAGTTTATTGAAAAGGGGTATCATACCAGAGAAGTGTGTAACCATATGTGTTAATGGTATCATACCAGAGAAGTGTGTAACCGTGTGTTAATGGTATCATACTACAGAAGTTTGTAGCATATTTGTGTAACTATGTGTTAATGGTATCATACCAGAGAAGTGTATAACCATATGTTAATGGTATCATACCAGAGAAGTGTGTAACATATGTGTTAATGGTATCATACCAGAGAAGTCTGTAGCCATGTGTTAATGGTATCATACCAGAGAAGTGTGTAACCATGTGTTAATGGTATCATACCAGAGAAGTCTGTAGCCATGTGTTAATGGTATCATACCAGAGAAGTGTGTAACCATGTGTTAATGGTATCATACCAGAGAAGTGTGTAACCATGTGTTAATGGTATCATACCAGAGAAGTGTGTAACCATGTGTTAATGGTATCATACCAGAGAAGTGTGTAGCCATGTGTTAATGGTAACATACCAGAGAAGTGTGTAACCATGTGTTAATGGTATCATACCAGAGAAGTGTGTAACCATATGTGTTAATGGTATCATACCAGAGAAGTGTGTAACACATGTGTTAATGGTATCATACCAGAGAAGTCTGTAGCCATGTGTTAATGGTATCATACCAGAGAAGTGTGTAACCATGTGTTAATGGTATCATACCAGAGAAGTGTGTAACCATGTGTTAATGGTATCATACCAGAGAAGTGTGTAACCATGTGTTAATGGTATCATACCAGAGAAGTGTGTAGCCATGTGTTTATGGTATCATACCAGAGAAGTGTGTAACCATGTGTTAATGGTATCATACCAGAGAAGTGTGTAACATATGTGTTAATGGTATCATACCAGAGAAGTGTGTAGCCATGTGTTAATGGTATCATACCAGAGAAGTGTGTAAGCATGTGTTAATGGTATCATACCAGAGAAGTGTGTAACCATATGTGTTAATGGTATCATACCAGAGAAGTGTGTAACATATGTGTTAATGGTATCATACCAGAGAAGTGTGTAACATATGTGTTAATGGTATCATACCAGAAAAGTGTGTAACCATGTGTTAATGGTATCATACCAGAGAAGTGTGTAACCGTGTGTTAATGGTATCATACCAGAGAAGTGTGTAGCCATGTGTTAATGGTATCATACCAGAGAAGTGTGTAACCAAATGTGTTAATGGTATCATACCAGAGAAGTGTGTAACCATGTGTTAATGGTATCATACCAGAGAAGTGTGTAACCATGTGTTAATGGTATCATACCAGAGAAGTGTGTAGCCATGTGTTAATGGTATCATACCAGAGAAGTGTGTAACCATGTGTTAATGGTATCATACCAGAGAAGTGTTTAACCATGTGTTAATGATATCATACCAGAGAAGTGTGTAGCCATGTGTTAAGGGTATCATACCAGAGAAGTGTGTAACCATGTGTTAATGGTATCATACCAGAGAAGTGTGTAACATATGTGTTAATGGTATCATACCAGAGAAGTGTATAACCATATGTTAATGGTATCATACCAGAGAAGTGTGTAACATATGTGTTAATGGTATCATACCAGAGAAGTCTGTAGCCATGTGTTAATGGTATCATACCAGAGAAGTGTGTAACCATGTGTTAATGGTATCATACCAGAGAAGTCTGTAGCCATGTGTTAATGGTATCATACCAGAGAAGTGTGTAACCATGTGTTAATGGTATCATACCAGAGAAGTGTGTAACCATGTGTTAATGGTATCATACCAGAGAAGTGTGTAACCATGTGTTAATGGTATCATACCAGAGAAGTGTGTAGCCATGTGTTAATGGTATCATACCAGAGAAGTGTGTAACCATGTTTTAATGGTATCATACCAGAGAAGTGTGTAACCATATGTGTTAATGGTATCATACCAGAGAAGTGTGTAACATATGTGTTAATGGTATCATACCAGAGAAGTCTGTAGCCATGTGTTAATGGTATCATACCAGAGAAGTGTGTAACCATGTGTTAATGGTATCATACCAGAGAAGTGTGTAACCATGTGTTAATGGTATCATACCAGAGAAGTGTGTAACCATGTGTTAATGGTATCATACCAGAGAAGTGTGTAGCCATGTGTTAATGGTATCATACCAGAGAAGTGTGTAACCATGTTTTAATGGTATCATACCAGAGAAGTGTGTAACCATATGTGTTAATGGTATCATACCAGAGAAGTGTGTAACATATGTGTTAATGGTATCATACCAGAGAAGTGTGTAGCCATGTGTTAATGGTATCATACCAGAGAAGTGTGTAACCATGTGTTAATGGTATCATACCAGAGAAGTGTGTAACCATATGTGTTAATGGTATCATACCAGAGAAGTGTGTAACATATGTGTTAATGGTATCATACCAGAGAAGTGTGTAACATATGTGTTAATGGTATCATACCAGAGAAGTGTGTAACCATGTGTTAATGGTATCATACCAGAGAAGTGTGTAACCGTGTGTTAATGGTATCATACCAGAGAAGTGTGTAGCCATGTGTTAATGGTATCATACCAGAGAAGTGTGTAACCAAATGTGTTAATGGTATCATACCAGAGAAGTGTGTAACCATGTGTTAATGGTATCATACCATAGAAGTGTGTAACCATGTGTTAATGGTATCATACCAGAGAAGTGTGTAGCCATGTGTTAATGGTATCATACCAGAGAAGTGTGTAACCATGTGTTAATGGTATCATACCAGAGAAGTGTTTAACCATGTGTTAATGATATCATACCAGAGAAGTGTGTAGCCATGTGTTAATGGTATCATACCAGAGAAGTGTGTAACCATGTGTTAATGGTATCATACCAGAGAAGTGTGTAGCCATGTGTTAATGGTATCATACCAGAGAAGTGTGTAGCCAAATGTGTTAATGGTATCATACCAGAGAAGTGTGTAACCATGTGTTAATGGTATCATACCAGAGAAGTGTGTAACCATGTGTTAATGGTATCATACCAGAGAAGTGTGTAACCATGTGTTAATGGTATCATACCAGAGAAGTGTGTAACCATGTGTTAATGGTATCATACCAGAGAAGTGTGTAACCATGTGTTAATGGTATCATACCAGAGAAATGTGTAACCATGTGTTAATGGTATCATACCAGAGAAGTGTGTAGCCATGTGTTAATGGTATCATACCAGAGAAGTGTGTAACCATGTGTTAATGGTATCATACCAGAGAAGTGTGTAGCCATGTGTTAATGGTATCATACCAGAGAAGTGTGTAACCATGTGTTAACGGTATCATACCAGAGAAGTGTGTAGCCATGTGTTAATGGTATCATACCAGAGAAGTGTGTAACCATGTGTTAATGGTATCATACCAGAGAAGTGTGTAACCATGTGTTAACGGTATCATACCAGAGAAGTGTGTAGCCATGTGTTAATGGTATCATACCAGAGAAGTGTGTAACCATGTGTTAATGGTATCATACCAGAGAAGTGTGTAACCATGTGTTAATGGTATCATACCAGAGAAGTGTGTAGCCATGTGTTAATGGTATCATACCAGAGAAGTGTGCAACCATATGTGTTAATGGTATCATACCAGAGAAGTGTGTAACCATGTGTAAAATGGTATCATTCCAGAGAAGTGTGTAGCCATGTGTTAATGGTATCATACCAGAGAAGTGTGCAACCATATGTGTTAAAGGTATCATACCAGAGAAGTGTGTAACTATGTGTTAATGGTATCATTCCAGAGAAGTGTGTAGCCATGTGTTAATGGTATCATACCAGAGAAGTGTGTAACCATGTGTTAATGGTATCATACCAGAGAAGAGTGTAGCCATGTGTTAATGGTATCATACCAGAGAAGTTTGTAACCATATGTGTTAATGGTATCATACCAGAGAAGTGTGTAACCATATGTGTTAATGGTATCATACTACAGAAATTTGTAGCATATTTGTGTAACCATGTGTTAATGGTATCATACCAGAGAAGTGTATAACCATATGTTAATGGTATCATACCAGAGAAGTGTGTAACATATGTGTTAATGGTATCATACCAGAGAAGTCTGTAACCATGTGTTAATGGTATCATACCAGAGAAGTGTGTAACCATGTGTTAATGGTATCATACCAGAGAAGTGTGTAACCATGTGTTAATGGTATCATACCAGAGAAGTGTGTAACCATGTGTTAATGGTATCATACCAGAGAAGTGTGTAACCATGTGTTAAAGGTATCATACCAGAGAAGTGTGTAAGCGTATGTTAATGGTATCATACCAGAGAAGTGTGTAGCCATGTGCTAATGGTATCATACCAGAGAAGTGTGTAACCAAATGTGTTAATGGTATCATACCAGAGAAGTATGTAACCATATGTGTTAATGGTATCATACCACAGAAGTGTGTAACATATGTGTTAATGGTATTATACCAGAGAAGTGTGTAACCGTGTGTTAATGGTATCATACCAGAGAAGTGTGTAGCCATATGTTAATGGTATCATACCAGAGAAGTGTGTAACCAAATGTGTTAATGGTATCATACCAGAGAAGTGTGTAACCATATATTAATGGTATCATACCAGAGAAGTGTGTAACCATGTGTTAATGGTATCATACCAGAGAAGTGTGTAACCATGTGTTAATGGTATCATACCAGAGAAGTGTGTAACCATGTGTTAATGGTATCATACCAGAGAAGTGTTTAACCATGTGTTAATGGTATCATACCAGAGAAGTGTGTAACCATATGTGTTAATGGTATCATACCAGAGAAGTGTGTAACATATGTGTTAATGGTATTATACCAGAGAAGTGTGTAACCGTGTGCTAATGGTATCATACCAGAGAAGTGTGTAGCCATGTGTTAATGGTATCATACCAGAGAAGTGTGTAACCAAATGTGTTAATGGTATCATACCAGAGAAGTGTGTAACCATATATTAATGGTATCATACCAGAGAAGTGTGTAACCATGTGTTAATGGTATCATACGAGAGAAGTGTGTAACCATGTGTTAATGGTATCATACCAGAGAAATGTGTAACCATGTGTTAATGGTATCATACCAGAGAAGTGTTTAACCATGTGTTAATGGTATCATACCAGAGAAGTGTGTAACATATGTGTTAATGGTATTATACCAGAGAAGTGTGTAACCGTGTGTTAATGGTATCATACCAGAGAAGTGTGTAGCCATGTGTTAATGGTATCATACCAGAGAAGTGTGTAACCAAATGTGTTAATGGTATCATACCAGAGAAGTGTGTAACCATATATTAATGGTATCATACCAGAGAAGTGTGTAACCATGTGTTAATGGTATCATACGAGAGAAGTGTGTAACCATGTGTTAATGGTATCATACCAGAGAAGTGTGTAACCATGTGTTAATGGTATCATACCAGAGAAGTGTTTAACCATGTGTTAATGGTATCATACCAGAGAAGTGTGTAACCATGTGTTAATGGTATCATACCAGAGAAGTGTGTAACCATGTGTTAATGGTATCATACCAGAGAAGTGTGTAGCCATGTGTTAATGGTATCATACCAGAGAAGTGTGTAACCATGTGTTAATGGTATCATACCAGAGAAGTGTGTAGCCATGTGTTAATGGTATCATACCAGAGAAGTGTGTAACCATATGTGTTAATGGTATCATACCAGAGAAGTGTGTAACCATGTGTTAATGGTATCATATCAGAGAAGTGTGTAACCATGTGTTAATGGTATCATACCATATATTTGATTTTGGAAATTGTTCCGACAGCGTGGGAAGTTTTTGTTTTTACGCTGTCGGAACAATTTCCAAAATCAAATATCAAAATCGTAGAAAGATGTTTGATCGATACTCCTAAACATGCAAATACATTTTTTGCAATTTATACACTGATATGATAAGCAAAAGTGCAGAAAGCATGAGTAAACTGCAAACTAGGTATCATTATATCGGAACCAAATACAGCATATGCTATGGCTTCTAACATCTTAGCCTATACTATAATTATATCAGAATATATAATCTTACTTAATACAAGACGCTGTGTAGATAGGTGAATATGTGACCTAAAGAAAACAACTTTAATATGCAATGAGAACAACACTCTTTTAAATGCACATTGATGTATGTAAAAAGATTGATATGTAAATAATATTGTTGTACCACGATCACCATGTCTAAATACGTTATCAGAGGTATCAGATACTCTACAGGTTAATATGTAAATAATGTTGTTGTACCACGATCACCATGTCTAAATACGTTATCAGAGGTATCAGATACTCTACAGGTTGATATGTAAATAATGTTGTTGTACCACGATCACTATGTCTAAATACGTTATCAGAGGTATCAGATACTCTACAAGTTGATATGTAAATAATGTTGTTGTACCACGATCACCATGTCTAAATACGTTATCAGAGGTATCAGATACTCTACAGGTTGATATGTAAATAATGTTGTTGTACCACGATCACCATGTCTAAATACGTTATCAGAGGTATCAGATACTCTACAGGTTGATATGTAAATAATGTTGTTGTACCACGATCACCATGTCTAAATACGTTATCAGAGGTATCAGATACTCTACAGGTTGATATGTAAATAATGTTGTTGTACCACGATCACCATGTCTAAATACGTTATCAGAGGTATCAGATACTCTACAGGTTAATATGTAAATAATGTTGTTGTACCACGATCACCATGTCTAAATACGTTATCAGAGGTATCAGATACTCTACAGGTTGATATGTAAATAATGTTGTTGTACCACGATCACTATGTCTAAATACGTTATCAGAGGTATCAGATACTCTACAAGTTGATATGTAAATAATGTTGTTGTACCACGATCACCATGTCTAAATACGTTATCAGAGGTATCAGATACTCTACAGGTTGATATGTAAATAATGTTGTTGTACCACGATCACCATGTCTAAATACGTTATCAGAGGTATCAGATACTCTACAGGTTGATATGTAAATAATGTTGTTGTACCACGATCACCATGTCTAAATACGTTATCAGAGGTATCATATACTCTACAAGTTGATATGTAAATAATGTTGTTGTACCACGATCACTATGTCTAAATACGTTATCAGAGGTATCGGATACTCTACATCGATCATGCTATATCAAGATAAATTTGTGGAAATCTCTAACCTTAGAATATGAAACACGACCATTGTTTGTTAATCATAGACTCGTGATAGAAGACAATTATACCTCTCATGTCATCAGCTCTCATGGGTATAATTACCACGTGTATGTTAGCTATAACTTCCAGAGTTATTGTTAATTACTTCTATGTAATCTGACCTCAATTTGAACCTCTGTATTGTATGGTAATATTTGGTTGATTAGCCACAGAAGGAAACGTAAATTACAGTTTTATGACAATTTAATAAGACAGTAATAACTAGACGTATTAATAGATAGATACGTGATGACAAAGTTAATAGATTATTGTATGTACAGATATAAACATGTCTTATAAGATGCTAACACTGACCTATGTAATATGATAAATACGCTCCAGCTTGTAGTTTGTTGTCACCGAGTTTGTAAGGAGATTAACACGACGGGTGCCACTAGTAGAGCAGGAACTTCTTACCCTTCCGAAGCACCTGAGCTCACCCCCGGTTTTTAGTGGGGTTCGTGTTTCTCGGTCTTTAGTTTTATATGTATGTTTTGTAGATCGTTGTTCGTCCTTTTGTACTTTTTTCCTTTGGCCATTGTGTTGTCTGTTCTCTTTCGATATATGAATTATGTTTACCTCCCTTTGGTATCTTCAAACTCTTCTTGATATCATACTTTGTTCACCTTCACCTTCACCTTGTTCTGATAACTAAGCTATTAAATCAAGGATTTCAAAGAATCGCTTAATCTTGTCTTCAAAAAGATTTTTTCGGAAAATATCAACATCTGGTTGAACAATATTTTGTCAACTGCATACATATGAGGAAAGATGGTATTGCCAATTATATGTTAGTTCAAAGTGAACTATTGCTACACTGTTATGTTTTACGATGCCCTTGCATACTATATAATATACAGATACTGGTCGACGCCATCGTCTCTCTTTGATAGAGCTAATATTACTCATATGACACCTTCTGTATTATGAAGATTCTATGTATAATATTCAATATTATAGCGTTGTTTTTAATAACGCTGTTCGCCCGATTACATGTCCGGGGACTTTTGTCCTAGACCCGTGGGTTTATATTTGACTCACACGTGGAGAGCACTTGCATGACCGCATAGTCAATTCAGAGTCATAGTAGTTGTTAGAGACAACCGAATGAATAACCATGAATGGACAATACAGGGATGCAGGCAATATTAAGTACCTTACAAAGATAGCATATATACAGTAGCGTAAGCTATTTGTTTATGGTCATGACATCCCCTATCATCGATGATGTTAATAGAAAACCAGGCTATATTAAATCACAGATGACAACATTTTGAAGCAAGGTTATATCCTATTACTAGCTAGGTCAGTTGGATACTAGTTTATCAGCTATCATAGATGACGTCATTTGTAAGACGATTATCTCATTTTGCATTTACTAAAGTAAATTCATCGTATGATGTTATGCCCAATAGATATGTCATCCGCAGAAAGTTGATACACGCCCACCATTGTATCTGTAATATGATTTATAAAGAAAAAAAAAATGATACAGGGTTATTTACAGAATTTTGATGCTCAGTCACATGTAATTTTCCAAAGCCGGTCACGGTAATTTCGCTCATAGCTCTCCTCCAATAATTGTGTATCAATTTGGAATCCATGTTTTTTCCCCATCATTCATGACGTTTGCCTGGTAAAACGATATTTTACCAGATGTAGTCCTTTGTTTAACAAATACACAGAAACTACAACAGGAACCATTCGTCTTGAACATAAAACATAGTTCTGATTGTGAATCCAACTTTTAGAAATATGACATATTTTGGTCTCGGAGTTACTGTGGGAATTCCGAAGTTGACACATAGGAAATATGTTGGTACTAGAACTACATAGGGGACCCCGGAATGTAGAAATATAATACCTTTTGTCCATCATTGGGCTTATTTTATTTGAATCTAGTGTTCTTTAGATTTGCGAGACGACAACATTACACATGCACCCACACAGTTAATGTGACATTCCTTGTATATTAATAAAGTAATTAATGCATCAACCTATAGATATACTGCTGTCTCAACTATATCAACCTATAGATATACTGCTGTCCCAACTTTAACAACCTATAGATATACTGCTGTCCCAACTTTATCAACCTATAGATATACTGCTGTCCCAACTTTAACAACCTATAGATATACTGCTGTCCCAACTTTATCAACCTATAGATATACTGCTGTCCCAACTTTAACAACCTATAGATATACTGCTGTCCCAACTTTAACAACCTATAGATATACTGCTGTCTCAACTTTATCAACCTATAGATATACTGCTGTCCCAACTTTATCAACCTATAGATATACTGCTGTCTCAACTTTATCAACCTATAGATATACTGCTGTCCCAACTTTAACAACCTATAGATATACTGCTGTCCCAACTTTAACAACCTATAGATATACTGCTGTCCCAACTTTATCAACCTATAGATATACTGCTGTCTCAACTTTATCAACCTATAGATATACTGCTGTCCCAACTTTAACAACCTATAGATATACTGCTGTCCCAACTTTAACAACCTATAGATATACTGCTGTCCCAACTTTATCAACCTATAGATATACTGCTGTCCCAACTTTAACAACCTATAGATATACTGCTGTCTCAACTTTAACAACCTATAGATATACTGCTGTCCCAACTTTATCAACCTATAGATATACTGCTGTCCCAACTTTAACAACCTATAGATATACTGCTGTCCCAACTTTAACAACCTATAGATATACTGCTGTCTCAACTTTATCAACCTATAGATATACTGCTGTCCCAACTTTATCAACCTATAGATATACTGCTGTCTCAACTTTATCAACCTATAGATATACTGCTGTCCCAACTTTAACAACCTATAGATATACTGCTGTCCCAACTTTAACAACCTATAGATATACTGCTGTCTCAACTTTATCAACCTATAGATATACTGCTGTCCCAACTTTATCAACCTATAGATATACTGCTGTCTCAACTTTATCAACCTATAGATATACTGCTGTCTCAACTTTATCAACCTATAGATATACTGCTGTCCCAACTTTAACAACCTATAGATATACTGCTGTCCCAACTTTATCAACCTATAGATATACTGCTGTCCCAACTTTAACAACCTATAGATATACTGCTGTCCCAAGTTTATCAAGCTATAGATATACTGCTGTCTCAACTTTATCAACCTATAGATATACTGCTGTCCCAACTTTATCAACCTATAGATATACTGCTGTCTCAACTTTAACAACCTATAGATATACTGCTGTCCCAACTTTATCAAGCTATAGATATACTGCTGTCTCAACTTTATCAACCTATAGATATACTGCTGTCCCAACTTTATCAACCTATAGATATACTGCTGTCCCAACTTTATCAACCTATAGATATACTGCTGTCCCAACTTTATCAACCTATAGATATACTGCTGTCCCAACTTTATCAACCTATAGATATACTGCTGTCCCAACTTTATCAACCTATAGATATACTGCTGTCCCAACTTTATCAACCTATAGATATACTGCTGTCCCAACTTTATCAACCTATAGATATACTGCTGTCCCAACTTTTTACTAACATGATTTATTGCTTGTGTAATATTCACTAGAAGCTCAACACAAATTAATGGATGAATCAATTCATTGAAAAATCCCAATTTCCATAATTTGTTGATGATATATGCAGGGCCGTCTTAACAGCATTGCAGGCCCCGGGGAAATCAGTGCACTGGGACCCCTACCTACCCAACCACTCGCAGGAATAAAAATGTAAATGGTCGATAAGATTAAATATATATTTATTGCATTGGTACTTCAAAAACATTCAATGTTTAAGCATTAAAAAAAATATGCCGTACACAACATACAAACATTATCATGGGGTCCCTATGCTCGTGGAGCCCCCGACAACTGCCCAGCGTGCCCATGCGCTAAGATGGCACTCGATATATGCAGCCATTATCTGCTATATCGACCATCTTATCCGATGAATCTTTTAAGTGCTAATTCACAAAGAGAGCATTATCAATAGTCTGGTGGACATGCTGAAAACTATATCTAGTGAGTGATTGATTGCTGCTTAGCGCCAATTCAGCCATTATTCAGCTATATCATGGCGAGAACAAGTTCATTTTTAGTGAAATGATGATCAGGTCCGCTTTGTACTAGACCAACACGCTGAGACAACAGTCCGCAGGTAGAAATGTCGCCCCACTCGGACACATTCTGATTCCGAGCCAACCAGTTTTTGCTCTTTCCCCTTAATGTTGTGTCCTTAGCGGAGAAGCAACAAATACTAATATTAAAGTCTTTGGTTTGACCCGAACGCGGTTCGAACCCACGATCAACCGCACTCGAGGCGAACATGCTAACCATTACGCCTCCCATGAGGTTGAAAACTATATCTAATAAAGTATGCAACTCACCTGGAATCGAATTTTGCCCTTTAATACAGCAACAACATTTTACTCTCAACGCTTTGAATAAATTTTTATATCCTCTCCTGTACGACGTGTCAAATAATCCATACAGTATAGGATTAAGTAGACCAGACAATGAAGTACTGAGTAAAGCATACAGGACGGATATATCACTAACAGTCAGACCAGCCTTCTGTAATGTCATCAGTAACTACAATACAGTGGAAATGGTGTTAATACATATAAACTAATGGTGAATAGCAGTTGTTGGTTTCTATCTTTATAATGTGGTGTAACCTTATTGGTGTTATTTTTTTATGACGGAGTCGTCGTAGTCGTAATCGCAGGTTAGTTGGATTTACAACTACTTGTGTTATTAGTGTATACCACCTATACAGCGGTGAGTTCGAATTCCGCTGCGAGGTTTACTCGATACAGCATTACGTGATAAAGTTAGTAACTAGCGACAGGTCGATAATTGTCTAGGTTACTCCGGTTTCCTCCACCAATGAACTCTATGTTATAATTGAACTATTGTTGAAAGTGGCGTTTACACCGTATCAATCCCCTCATAAACCTTTATATAACTTTCTATGGATTGTATATATTATAAGATTGTCTTTCTATAGATTGTATTTATTATAAGATTGTCTTTCTATGGATTGTATTTATTATAAGATTGTCTTTCTATGGATTGTATTTATTATAAGATTGTCTTTCTATGGATTGTATCTATTATAAGATTGTTTTTCTATGGATTGTATTTATTATAAGATTGTCTTTCTATAGATTGTATCTATTATAACATTATCTTTCTATGGATTGTATCTATTATAAGATTGTCTTTCTATAGATTGTATCTATTGTAAGATTGTCTTTCTATGGATTGTATATATTATAAGATTGTCTTTCTATAGATAGTATCTATTATAAGATTGTCTTTCTATAGATTGTATCTATTGTAAGATTGTCTTTCTATGGATTGTATATATTATAAGATTGTCTTTCTATAGATTGTATCTATTATAAGATTTTCTTTCTATAGATTGTATCTATCATAAGATTGTCTTTCTATGGATTGTATCTATTATCAGATTGTCTTTCTATAGACTGTATCTATTATAGGATTGTCTTTCTACGGATTGTATCTATTATAAGATTTTCTTTCTATAGATTGTATCTATTATAAGATTGTCTTTCTATAGATTGTATCTATTATAAGATTGTCTTTCTATGGATTGTATCTATTATAAGATTTTCTTTCTATAGATTGTATCTATTATAAGATTGTCTTTCTATAGATTGTGTCTATTATAAGATTGTCTTTCTATAGATTGTATCTATTATAAGATTGTTTTTCTATAGATTGTATCTATTATAAGATTGTCTTTCTATAGATTGTATCTATTATAAGATTGTCTTTCTATATATTGTATCTATTATAAGATTGTCTTTCTATGGATTGTATTTATTGTAAGATTGTCTTTCTATGGATTGTATATATTATAAGACTGTCTTTCTATTGATTGTATCTATTATAAGATTGTTTTTCTATAGATTGTATCTATTATAAGATTGTCTTTCTATAGATTGTATCTATTATAAGATTGTCTTTCTATGGATTGTATCTATAATCAAATTGTCTTTCTATGGATTGTATATATTATAAGATTGTCTTTCTATGGATTGTATCTATTATAAGATTGTCTTTCTATGGATTGTATTTATCATAAGATTGTCTTTCTATAGATTGTATCTATTATAAGATTGTCTTTCTATGGATTGTATATATTATAAGATTGTCTTTCTATGGATTGTATTTATTATCAGATTGTCTTTCTATAGACTGTATCTATTATAAGATTGTCTTTCTATGGATTGTATCTATTATAAGATTGTCTTTCTATAGATTGTATCTATTATACGATTGTCTTTCTATAGATTGTATCTATTATAAGATTGTCTTTTTATGGATTGTATCTATTATAAGATTGTCTTTCTATTGATTGTATCTATTATAAGATTGTATTTCTATGGATTGTATCTATTATCAGATTGTATTTCTATAGATTGTATCTATTATAAGATTTTCTTTCTATAGATTGTATATATTATAAGATTGTATTTCTATTGATTGTATCTATTATAAGATTTTCTTTCTATAGATTGTATCTATTATAAGATTTTCTTTCTATAGATTGTATCTATTATAAGATTTTCTTTCTATAGATTGTATCTATTATAAGATTTTCTTTCTATAGATTGTATATATTATAAGATTGTCTTTCTATTGATTGTATCTATTATCAGATTGTATTTCTATTGATTGTATCTATTATAGGATTTTCTTTCTATAGATTGTATCTATTATAAGATTTTCTTTCTATAGATTGTATCTATTATAAGATTGTCTTTTTATGGATTGTATCTATTATAAGATTGTCTTTCTATAGATTGTGTCTATTATAAGATTGTCTTTCTATAGATTGTATCTATTATAAGATTGTCTTTCTATAGATTGTATCTATTATAAGATTGTCTTTTTATAGATTGTATCTATTATAAGATTGTCTTTCTATATATTGTATCTATTATAAGATTGTCTTTCTATGGATTGTATTTATTGTAAGATTGTCTTTCTATGGATTGTATATATTATAAGACTGTCTTTCTATTGATTGTATCTATTATAAGATTGTTTTTCTATAGATTGTATCTATTATAAGATTGTCTTTCTATAGATTGTATCTATTATAAGATTGTCTTTCTATGGATTGTATCTATAATCAAATTGTCTTTCTATGGATTGTATATATTATAAGATTGTCTTTCTATGGATTGTATCTATTATAAGATTGTCTTTCTATGGATTGTATTTATGATAAGATTGTCTTTCTATAGATTGTATCTATTGTAAGATTGTCTTTCTATGGATTGTATATATTATAAGATTTTCTTTCTATAGATTGTATCTATTATAAGATTTTCTTTCTATAGATTGTATCTATTATAAGACTGTCTTTCTATTGATTGTATCTATTATAAGATTGTTTTTCTATAGATTGTATCTATTATAAGATTGTCTTTCTATAGATTGTATCTATTATAAGATTGTCTTTCTATGGATTGTATCTATAATCAAATTGTCTTTCTATGGATTGTATATATTATAAGATTGTCTTTCTATGGATTGTATCTATTATAAGATTGTCTTTCTATGGATTGTATTTATTATAAGATTGTCTTTCTATTGATTGTATCTATTATAAGATTGTATTTCTATGGATTGTATATATTATAAGATTTTCTTTCTATAGATTGTATCTATTATAAGATTTTCTTTCTATAGATTGTATCTATTATAAGATTTTCTTTCTATAGATTGTATCTATTATAAGATTTTCTTTCTATAGATTGTATCTATTATAAGATTTTCTTTCTATAGATTGTATATATTATAAGATTGTCTTTCTATTGATTGTATCTATTATCAGATTGTCTTTCTATGGATTGTATTTATTGTAAGATTGTCTTTCTATAGATTGTATCTATTATAAGATTGTCTTTCTATTGATTGTATCTATTATAAGATTTTCTTTCTATAGATTGTATCTATTATAAGATTTTCTTTCTATAGATTGTATCTATTATAAGATTGTCTTTTTATGGATTGTATCTATTATAAGATTGTCTTTCTATAGATTGTATCTATTATAAGATTGTCTTTCTATAGATTGTATCTATTATAAGATTGTATTTCTATGGATTGTATCTATTATAAGATTGTCTTTCTATAGACTGTATCTATTATAAGATTTTCTTTCAATAGATTGTATCTATTATAAGATTGTCTTTCAATAGATTGTATCTATTATAAGATTGTCTCCTATTCTTAGAGTGTTTAATCGGTTGGTTAAATTTTCGTAATATTTTAAATTACTACGATGGTTGAATTTCTACACGACAACTCCCGTTAATTTCCTATGGCGTTCCTCCAACGACGGTCATTAATACCTCAAGCATATCTTTTGACTATGTGTGTTGATGTGTTGGTAATAGTAGAAACAGATTACGATATGTCTCTACTCTCTATAATTTTTTTTTCCAATTCCACTACCTCGGGTAGAGAAATCTCTGAATCCAATGGTAGCAGAAGTATAAAATATATTACCTGTATAACCTTATTGTGTCCTATAACTACATTTAAACTGAAATTTATTATATTAGATCTCGAAAAACTTTTCTCTTCTGGATTTGTTTTAAAACATAATTGACGCATAAATGATCATATAAGGCGAGACAAGTATGCTATTACCTGTTACATTAAACATATATTATAACGGCAATGTTGCTTTTTTTTACACTGTATTCTAAGCTTAAAATGCCCTTTAAGTTAAACTGATTATCTTGTTTTAACTCCGGGGAAATATATAAACCGTTCTATGGTATATCTAATCAACTCGCTATTTTGTCTCACTTCTGGAAAAATATACAAACCGTTCTATATTCAAATTAAAAACTCGATATTTTCTCTTACTTCTGGGAAAATATATTAACTGTTGTATATCAAATTTATACAGCTAGATATATGGTCTTGCTTCTGTGACAGTATATAAACTGTTGTATATCAAATTTAAACAGCTAGATATATTGCCTTACTTCAGTGACAGTATATAATTGTTGTATATCAAACTAAAACAGCTAAATATATTGTCATACTTCTGGGACAGTATATATAACTGTTGTATATCAAATTTAAACAGCTAGATATACTGTCTTACTTCTGTGACAGTATATAAACTGTTGTATATCAAATTTAAACAGCTAGATATATTGTCTTGCTTCTGTGACAGTATATAGACTGTTGTATATCAAATTTAAACAGCTAGATATATTGCCTTACTTCTGTGACAGTATATAATTGTTGTATATCAAATTTAAACAGCTAGATATATTACCATATTTCTGTGACAGTATATAAACTGTTGTATATCAACTTTAAACAGTTAATATATTGTCATACTTCTGGGACAGCATATATAACTGTTGTTTATCAAATTTAAACAGCTAGATATATTGTCTTACTTCTGTGACAGTACATAATTGTTGTATATCAAATTTAAGCAGCTAGATATATTACCATATTTCTGTGACAGTATATAAAATGTTGTATATCAACTTTAAACAGTTAATATATTGGCATACTTCTGGGACAGCATATATAACTGTTGTTTATCAAATTTAAACAGATAGATATACTGTCTTACTTCTGTGACAGGATATATAACTGTTGTATATCAAATTTAAACAGCTGGATATATTGTCTTACTTCTGTGACAGTATATAAACTGTTGTGTATCACATTTAAACAGCTAGATTTATTGTCTTACTTCTGTGAAAGTATACACACTGTTGTATATCAAATTTAAACAGCTAGAAATATTGTCTTACTTCTGTGACAGTATATAACTGTTGTATATCAAATTTAAATAGCTAGATATATTACCATACTTCTGTGACAGTATATAAACTGTTGTTTATCAAATTTAAACAGCTAGATATATTGTCTTACTTCTGTGACAGTATAAAAACAGTTGTGTATAACATTTAAACAGCTAGATATATTGTCTTACTTCTGTGACAGTATATAGACTGTTGTATATCAAATTTAAATAGCTAGGTATACTGTCTTACTTCTGTGACAGTATATAAACTGTTGTATATCAAATTTAAACAAGTAGATATATTGTCTTACTTCTGTGACAGTATATAAACTGTCGTGTATCAAATTTAAACAGCTAGATATACTGTCTTACTTCTGTGACAGTATATAACTGTTGTATATCAAATTCAAACAGCTAGATATATTGTCTTACTTCTGTGACAGTATATAAACTGTTGTATATCACAATTAAACAGTTAGATATATTGTCTTACTTCTGGAACAATATATAAACTGCTGTATATCAAATTTAAACAGCTAGATATATTGTCTTACTTCTGGGACAGTATATAAACTGTTGTATATCAAATTTAAACAGCTAGATATATTGTCTTACTTCTGTGACAGTATATAGACTGTTGTATATCACATTTAAACGGCTAGATACATTGTCTTACTTCTGTGACAGTATATAGACTGTTGTATATCAAATTTAAACAGCTAGATATAATGTCTTACTTCTGTGACAGTATATAAACTGTTGTATATCAAATTTAAACAGCTAGATATATTGCCTTACTTCTGTGACTGTATATAATTGTTGTATATCAAGTTTAAACAGCTAAATATATTGTCATACTTCTGGGACAGTATATATAACTGTTGTATATCAAATTTAAACAGCTAGATATACTGTCTTATTTCTGTGACAGTATATAATTGTTGTATATCAAATTTAAACAGCTAGATATATTACCATACTTCTGTGAGAGTATATAAACTGTTGTATATCAACTTTAAACAGCTAAATATATTGTCATGCTTCTGGGACAGCATATATAACTGTTGTTTATCAAATTTAAACAGCTAGATATATTGTCTTACTTCTGGGACAATATATAAACTGCTGTATATCAAATTTAAACAGCTGGATATATTATCTTACTTCTGGGACAGTATATAGACTGTTGTTTATCACATTTAAACAGCTAGATACATTGTCTTACTTCTGTGACAGTATATAAACTGTTGTGTATCAAATTTAAACAGCTAGATATATTGTCTTACTTCTGTGACAGTATATAAACTGTTGTATATCAAATTTAAACAGCTAGATATACTGTCTTACTTCTGTGACAGTATATAAACTGTTGTATATCAAATTTAAACAACTAAATATATTGTCTTACTTCTGTGACAGTATATAAACTGTTGTGTATCAAATTTAAACAGCTAGATATATTGTCTTACTTCTGTGACAGTATATCAACTGTTGTATATCACAATTAAACAGCTAGATATATTGTCTTACTTCTGGAACAACATATAAACTGCTGTATATCAAATTTTAACAGCTAGATATATTGTCTTACTTCTGGGACAGTATATAAACTGTTGTATATCAAATTTAAATAGCTAGGTATACTGTCTTACTTCTGTGACAGTATATAAACTGTTGTATATCAAATTTAAACAAGTAGATATATTGTCTTACTTCTGTGACAGTATATAAACTGTCGTGTATCAAATTTAAACAGCTAGATATACTGTCTTACTTCTGTGACAGTATATAACTGTTGTATATCAAATTCAAACAGCTAGATATATTGTCTTACTTCTGTGACAGTATATAAACTGTTGTATATCACAATTAAACAGTTAGATATATTGTCTTACTTCTGGAACAATATATAAACTGCTGTATATCAATTTAAACAGCTAGATATATTGTCTTACTTCTGGGACAGTATATAAACTGTTGTATATCAAATTTAAACAGCTAGATATATTGTCTTACTTCTGTGACAGTATATAGACTGTTGTATATCACATTTAAACAGCTAGATACATTGTCTTACTTCTGTGACAGTATATAGACTGTTGTATATCAAATTTAAACAGCTAGATATAATGTCTTACTTCTGTGACAGTATATAAACTGTTGTATATCAAATTTAAACAGCTAGATATATTGCCTTACTTCTGTGACTGTATATAATTGTTGTATATCAAGTTTAAACAGCTAAATATATTGTCATACTTCTGGGACAGTATATATAACTGTTGTATATCAAATTTAAACAGCTAGATATACTGTCTTATTTCTGTGACAGTATATAATTGTTGTATATCAAATTTAAACAGCTAGATATATTACCATACTTCTGTGAGAGTATATAAACTGTTGTATATCAACTTTAAACAGCTAAATATATTGTCATGCTTCTGGGACAGCATATATAACTGTTGTTTATCAAATTTAAACAGCTAGATATAATGTCTTACTTCTGTGACAGTATATAAACTGTTGTATATCAAATTTAAACAGCTAGATATATTGCCTTACTTCTGTGACTGTATATAATTGTTGTATATCAAGTTTAAACAGCTAAATATATTGTCATACTTCTGGGACAGTATATATAACTGTTGTATATCAAATTTAAACAGCTAGATATACTGTCTTATTTCTGTGACAGTATATAATTGTTGTATATCAAATTTAAACAGCTAGATATATTACCATACTTCTGTGAGAGTATATAAACTGTTGTATATCAACTTTAAACAGCTAAATATATTGTCATGCTTCTGGGACAGCATATATAACTGTTGTTTATCAAATTTAAACAGCTAGATATATTGTCTTACTTCTGGGACAATATATAAACTGCTGTATATCAAATTTAAACAGCTAGATATATTATCTTACTTCTGGGACAGTATATAGACTGTTGTTTATCACATTTAAACAGCTAGATATATTGTCTTACTTCTGTGACAGTATATAAACTGTTGTATATCAAATTTAAACAAGTAGATATATTGTCTTACTTCTGTGACAGTATATAAACTGTCGTGTATCAAATTTAAACAGCTAGATATACTGTCTTACTTCTGTGACAGTATATAACTGTTGTATATCAAATTCAAACATCTAGATATATTGTCTTACTTCTGTGACAGTATATAAACTGTTGTATATCACAATTAAACAGTTAGATATATTGTCTTACTTCTGGAACAATATATAAACTGCTGTATATCAAATTTAAACAGCTAGATATATTGTCTTACTTCTGGGACAGTATATAAACTGTTGTATATCAAATTTAAACAGCTAGATATATTGTCTTACTTCTGTGACAGTATATAGACTGTTGTATATCACATTTAAACAGCTAGATACATTGTCTTACTTCTGTGACAGTATATAGACTGTTGTATATCAAATTTAAACAGCTAGATATAATGTCTTACTTCTGTGACAGTATATCAACTGTTGTATATCAAATTTAAACAGCTAGATATATTGTCTTACTTCTGTGACAGTATATAAACTGTTGTGTATCAAATTTAAACAGCTAGATATATTGTCTTACTTCTGTGACAGTATATCAACTGTTGTATATCACAATTAAACAGCTAGATATATTGTCTTACTTCTGGATCAACATATAAACTGCTGTATATCAAATTTTAACAGCTAGATATATTGTCTTACTTCTGGGACAGTATATAAACTGTTGTATATCAAATTTAAATAGCTAGGTATACTGTCTTACTTCTGTGACAGTATATAAACTGTTGTATATCAAATTTAAACAAGTAGATATATTGTCTTACTTCTGTGACAGTATATAAACTGTCGTGTATCAAATTTAAACAGCTAGATATACTGTCTTACTTCTGTGACAGTATATAACTGTTGTATATCAAATTCAAACAGCTAGATATATTGTCTTACTTCTGTGACAGTATATAAACTGTTGTATATTACAATTAAACAGTTAGATATATTGTCTTACTTCTGGAACAATATATAAACTGCTGTATATCAAATTTAAACAGCTAGATATATTGTCTTACTTCTGGGACAGTATATAAACTGTTGTATATCAAATTTAAACAGCTAGATATATTGTCTTACTTCTGTGACAGTATATAGACTGTTGTATATCACATTTAAACAGCTAGATACATTGTCTTACTTCTGTGACAGTATATAGACTGTTGTATATCAAATTTAAACAGCTAGATATAATGTCTTACTTCTGTGACAGTATATAAACTGTTGTATATCAAATTTAAACAGCTAGATATATTGCCTTACTTCTGTGACTGTATATAATTGTTGTATATCAAGTTTAAACAGCTAAATATATTGTCATACTTCTGGGACAGTATATATAACTGTTGTATATCAAATTTAAACAGCTAGATATACTGTCTTATTTCTGTGACAGTATATAATTGTTGTATATCAAATTTAAACAGCTAGATATATTGCCTTACTTCTGTGACTGTATATAATTGTTGTATATCAACTTTAAACAGCTAAATATATTGTCATGCTTCTGGGACAGCATATATAACTGTTGTTTATCAAATTTAAACAGCTAGATATATTGTCTTACTTCTGGGACAATATATAAACTGCTGTATATCAAATTTAAACAGCTAGATATATTATCTTACTTCTGGGACAGTATATAGACTGTTGTTTATCACATTTAAACAGCTAGATACATTGTCTTACTTCTGTGACAGTATATAAACTGTTGTGTATCAAATTTAAACAGCTAGATATATTGTCTTACTTCTGTGACAGTATATAAACTGTTGTATATCAAATTTAAACAGCTAGATATACTGTCTTACTTCTGTGACAGTATATAAACTGTTGTATATCAAATTTAAACAACTAAATATATTGTCTTACTTCTGTGACAGTATATAAACTGTTGTGTATCAAATTTAAACAGCTAGATATATTGTCTTACTTCTGTGACAGTATATCAACTGTTGTATATCACAATTAAACAGCTAGATATATTGTCTTACTTCTGGAACAACATATAAACTGCTGTATATCAAATTTTAACAGCTAGATATATTGTCTTACTTCTGGGACAGTATATAAACTGTTGTATATCAAATTTAAACAGCTAGATATATTGTCTTACTTCTGTGACAGTATATAGACTGTTGTATATCACATTTAAACAGCTAGATACATTGTCTTACTTCTGTGACAGTATATAAACTGTTGTATATCAAATTTAAACAGCTATGTATATTGCCTTACTTCTGTGACTGTATATAATTGTTGTATATCAAGTTTAAACAGCTAAATATATTGTCATACTTCTGGGACAGTATATATAACTGTTGTATATCAAATTTAAACAGCTAGATATACTGTCTTACTTCTGTGACAGTATATAATTGCTGTATATCAAATTTAAACAGCTAGATATATTACCATACTTCTGTGACAGTATATAAACTGTTGTATGTCAACTTTAAACAGCTAAATATATTGTCATACTTCTGGGACAGCATATATAACTGTTGTTTATCAAATTTAAACCACTAGATATATTGTCTTACTTCTGTGACAGTATATAATTGTTGTATATCAAATTTAAACAGCTAGATATATTGTCTTACTTCTGTGACAGTATAAAAACTGTTGTATATCACAATTAAACAGCTAGATATATTGTCTTACTTCTGGGACAATATATAAACTGCTGTATATCAAATTTAAACAGCTAGATATATTGTCTTACTTCTGTGACAGTATATAGACTGTTGTATATTACATTTTAACAGCTAGATACATTGTCTTACTTCTGTGACAGTATATAAACTGTTGTGTATCAAATTTAAACAGCTATATATATTATCTTACTTCTGTGACAGTATATCAACTGTTGTATATCACAATTAAACAGCTAGATATATTGTCTTACTTCTGGAACAACATATAAACTGCTGTATATCAAATTTTAACAGCTAGATATATTGTCTTACTTCTGGGACAGTATATAAACTGTTGTATATCAAATTTAAATAGCTAGGTATACTGTCTTACTTCTGTGACAGTATATAAACTGTTGTATATCAAATTTAAACAAGTAGATATATTGTCTTACTTCTGTGACAGTATATAAACTGTCGTGTATCAAATTTAAACAGCTAGATATACTGTCTTACTTTTGTGACAGTATATAACTGTTGTATATCAAATTCAAACAGCTAGATATATTGTCTTACTTCTGTGACAGTATATAAACTGTTGTATATCACAATTAAACAGTTAGATATATTGTCTTACTTCTGGAACAATATATAAACTGCTGTATATCAAATTTAAACAGCTAGATATATTGTCTTACTTCTGGGACAGTATATAAACTGTTGTATATCAAATTTAAACAGCTAGATATATTGTCTTACTTCTGTGACAGTATATAGACTGTTGTATATCACATTTAAACAGCTAGATACATTGTCTTACTTCTGTGACAGTATATAGACTGTTGTATATCAAATTTAAACAGCTAGATATAATGTCTTACTTCTGTGACAGTATATAAACTGTTGTATATCAAATTTAAACAGCTAGATATATTGCCTTACTTCTGTGACTGTATATAATTGTTGTATATCAAGTTTAAACAGCTAAATATATTGTCATACTTCTGGGACAGTATATATAACTGTTGTATATCAAATTTAAACAGCTAGATATACTGTCTTATTTCTGTGACAGTATATAATTGTTGTATATCAAATTTAAACAGCTAGATATATTGCCTTACTTCTGTGACTGTATATAATTGTTGTATATCAACTTTAAACAGCTAAATATATTGTCATGCTTCTGGGACAGCATATATAACTGTTGTTTATCAAATTTAAACAGCTAGATATATTGTCTTACTTCTGGGACAATATATAAACTGCTGTATATCAAATTTAAACAGCTAGATATATTATCTTACTTCTGGGACAGTATATAGACTGTTGTTTATCACATTTAAACAGCTAGATACATTGTCTTACTTCTGTGACAGTATATAAACTGTTGTGTATCAAATTTAAACAGCTAGATATATTGTCTTACTTCTGTGACAGTATATAAACTGTTGTATATCAAATTTAAACAGCTAGATATACTGTCTTACTTCTGTGACAGTATATAAACTGTTGTATATCAAATTTAAACAACTAAATATATTGTCTTACTTCTGTGACAGTATATAAACTGTTGTGTATCAAATTTAAACAGCTAGATATATTGTCTTACTTCTGTGACAGTATATCAACTGTTGTATATCACAATTAAACAGCTAGATATATTGTCTTACTTCTGGAACAACATATAAACTGCTGTATATCAAATTTTAACAGCTAGATATATTGTCTTACTTCTGGGACAGTATATAAACTGTTGTATATCAAATTTAAACAGCTAGATATATTGTCTTACTTCTGTGACAGTATATAGACTGTTGTATATCACATTTAAACAGCTAGATACATTGTCTTACTTCTGTGACAGTATATAAACTGTTGTATATCAAATTTAAACAGCTAGATATACTGTCTTACCTCTGTGACAGTATATAAACTGTTGTATATAAAATTTAAACAGCTATGTATATTGCCTTACTTCTGTGACTGTATATAATTGTTGTATATCAAGTTTAAACAGCTAAATATATTGTCATACTTCTGGGACAGTATATATAACTGTTGTATATCAAATTTAAACAGCTAAATATACTGTCTTACTTCTGTGACAGTATATAATTGCTGTATATCAAATTTAAACAGCTAGATATATTACCATACTTCTGTGACAGTATATAAACTGTTGTATGTCAACTTTAAACAGCTAAATATATTGTCATACTTCTGGGACAGCATATATAACTGTTGTTTATCAAATTTAAACCACTAGATATATTGTCTTACTTCTGTGACAGTATATAATTGTTGTATATCAAATTTAAACAGCTAGATATATTGTCTTACTTCTGTGACAGTATAAAAACTGTTGTATATCACAATTAAACAGCTAGATATATTGTCTTACTTCTGGGACAATATATAAACTGCTGTATATCAAATTTAAACAGCTAGATATATTGTCTTACTTCTGTGACAGTATATAGACTGTTGTATATTACATTTTAACAGCTAGATACATTGTCTTACTTCTGTGACAGTATATAAACTGTTGTGTATCAAATTTAAACAGCTATATATATTATCTTACTTCTGTGACAGTATATAAACTGTTGTATATCAAATTTAAACAGCTAGATATACTGTCTTATTTCTGTGACAGTATATATACTGTTGTGTATCAAATTTAAACAGCTAGATATATTGTCTTACTTCTGTGACAGTATATAAACTGTTGTATATCAAATTTAAACAGCTAAATATATTGTCTTACTTCTGTGGCAGTATATAAACTGTTGTGTATCAAATTTAAACAGCTAGATATATTGTCTTACTTCTGTGACAGTATATAAACTGTTGTTTATCAAATTTAAGCAGCTAGATATAGTGTCTTACTTCTGTGACAGTATATATGACTGTTGTATATCAAGTTTAAGCAGCTAGATATATTGTCTTACTTCTGTGACAGTATATAAACTGTTGTATATCAAATTTAAACAGCTAGATATACTGTCTTACTTCTATGACAGTATATAAACTGTTGTGCATCAAATTTAAACAGCTAGATATACTGTCTTTCTTCTGTGACAGAATATAAACTGTTGTATATCAAATTTAAACAGCTAGACGCATTGTCTTACTTCTGTGACAGTATATAGACTGTTGTGTATCAAATTTAAACAGCTAGATACATTGTCTTACTTCTGTGACAGTATATAAACTGTTGTATATCAAATTTAAACAACTAAATATATTGTCTTACTTCTGTGACAGTATATAAACTGTTGTGTATCAAATTTAAACAGCTAGATATATTGTCTTACTTCTGTGACAGTATATCAACTGTTGTATATCACAATTAAACAGCTAGATATATTGTCTTACTTCTGGAACAACATATAAACTGCTGTATATCAAATTTTAACAGCTAGATATATTGTCTTACTTCTGGGACAGTATATAAACTGTTGTATATCAAATTTAAACAGCTAGATATATTGTCTTACTTCTGGGACAATATATAAACTGCTGTATATCAAATTTAAACAGCTAGATATATTGTCTTACTTCTGTGACAGTATATAGACTGTTGTATATCACATTTTAACAGCTAGATACATTGTCTTACTTCTGTGACAGTATATAAACTGTTGTGTATCAAATTTTAACAGCTATATATATTATCTTACTTCTGTGACAGTATATAAACTGTTGTATATCAAATTTAAACAGCTAGATATACTGTCTTATTTCTGTGACAGTATATATACTGTTGTGTATCAAATTTAAACAGCTAGATATATTGTCTTACTTCTGTGACAGTATATAAACTGTTGTATATCAAATTTAAACAGCTAAATATATTGTCTTACTTCTGTGGCAGTATATAAACTGTTGTGTATCAAATTTAAACAGCTAGATATATTGTCTTACTTCTGTGACAGTATATAAACTGTTGTTTATCAAATTTAAGCAGCTAGATATAGTGTCTTACTTCTGTGACAGTATATATGACTGTTGTATATCAAGTTTAAGCAGCTAGATATATTGTCTTACTTCTGTGACAGTATATAAACTGTTGTATATCAAATTTAAACAGCTAGATATACTGTCTTACTTCTATGACAGTATATAAACTGTTGTGCATCAAATTTAAACAGCTAGATATACTGTCTTTCTTCTGTGACAGAATATAAACTGTTGTATATCAAATTTAAACAGCTAGATACATTGTCTTACTTCTGTGACAGTATATAAACTGTTGTGTATCAAATTTAAACAGCTAGATATACTGTCTTACTTCTGTGACAGTATAAAAACTGTTGTGTATCAAATTTAAACAGCTAGATATACTGTCTTACTTCTGTGACAGTATATAAACTGTTGTGTATCAAATTTAAACAGCTAGATACATTGTCTTACTTCTGTGACAGTATATAAACTGTTGTGTATCAAATTTAAACAGCTAGATATATTGTCTTACTTCTGTGACAGTATATTACTGTTGTATATCAAATTTAAACAGCTAGATATGCTGTCTTACTTCTGTGACAGTATATATAAACTGTTGTTTATCAAATTTAAACAGCTAGATATAGTGTCTTACTTCTGTGAAAGTATACACACTGTTGTATATCAAATTTAAACAGCTAGAAATATTGTCTTACTTCTGTGACAGTATATAACTGTTGTATATCAAATTTAAATAGCTAGATATATTACCATACTTCTGTGACAGTATATAAACTGTTGTTTATGAAATTTAAACAGCTAGATATATTGTCTTACTTCTGTGACAGTATATAAACAGTTGTGTATAACATTTAAACAGCTAGATATATTGTCTTACTTCTGTGACAGTATATAAACTGTTGTATATCAAATTTAAATAGCTAGGTATACTGTCTTACTTCTGTGACAGTATATAAACTGTTGTATATCAAATTTAAACAAGTAGATATATTGTCTTACTTCTGTGACAGTATATAAACTGTCGTGTATCAAATTTAAACAGCTAGATATACTGTCTTACTTCTGTGACAGTATATAACTGTTGTATATCAAATTCAAACAGCTAGATATATTGTCTTACTTCTGTGACAGTATATAAACTGTTGTATATCACAATTAAACAGTTAGATATATTGTCTTACTTCTGGAACAATATATAAACTGCTGTATATCAAATTTAAACAGCTAGATATATTGTCTTACTTCTGGGACAGTATATAAACTGTTGTATATCAAATTTAAACAGCTAGATATATTGTCTTACTTCTGTGACAGTATATAGACTGTTGTATATCACATTTAAACAGCTAGATACATTGTCTTACTTCTGTGACAGTATATAGACTGTTGTATATCAAATTTAAACAGCTAGATATAATGTCTTACTTCTGTGACAGTATATAAACTGTTGTATATCAAATTTAAACAGCTAGATATATTGCCTTACTTCTGTGACTGTATATAATTGTTGTATATCAAGTTTAAACAGCTAAATATATTGTCATACTTCTGGGACAGTATATATAACTGTTGTATATCAAATTTAAACAGCTAGATATACTGTCTTATTTCTGTGACAGAATATAATTGTTGTATATCAAATTTAAACAGCTAGATATATTACCATACTTCTGTGAGAGTATATAAACTGTTGTATATCAACTTTAAACAGCTAAATATATTGTCATGCTTCTGGGACAGCATATATAACTGTTGTTTATCAAATTTAAACAGCTAGATATATTGTCTTACTTCTGTGACAATATATAAACTGCTGTATATCAAGTTTAAACAGCTAGATATATTATCTTACTTCTGGGACAGTATATAGACTGTTGTGTATCAAATTTAAACAGCTAGATATATTGTCTTACTTCTGTGACAGTATATCAACTGTTGTATATCAAATTTAAACAGCTAGATATATTGTCTTACTTCTGTGACAGTATATAGACTGTTGTGTATCAAATTTAAACAGCTAGATACATTGTCTTACTTCTGTGACAGTATATAAACTGTTGTATATCAAATTTAAACAACTAAATATATTGTCTTACTTCTGTGACAGTATATAAACTGTTGTGTATCAAATTTAAACAGCTAGATATATTGTCTTACTTCTGTGACAGTATATCAACTGTTGTATATCACAATTAAACAGTTAGATATATTGTCTTACTTCTGGAACAACATATAAACTGCTGTATATCAAATTTTAACAGCTAGATATATTGTCTTACTTCTGGGACAGTATATAAACTGTTGTATATCAAATTTAAACAGCTAGATATATTGTCTTACTTCTGTGACAGTACATAGACTGTTGTATATCACATTTAAACAGCTAGATACATTGTCTTACTTCTGTGACAGTATATAAACTGTTGTATATCAAATTTAAACAGCTAGATATACTGTCTTACCTCTGTGACAGTATATAAACTGTTGTATATCAAATTTAAACAGCTATGTATATTGCCTTACTTCTGTGACTGTATATAATTGTTGTATATCAAGTTTAAACAGCTAAATATATTGTCATACTTCTGGGACAGTATATATAACTGTTGTATATCAAATTTAAACAGCTAGATATACTGTCTTACTTCTGTGACAGTATATAATTGCTGTATATCAAATTTAAACAGCTAGATATATTACCATACTTCTGTGACAGTATATAAACTGTTGTATATCAAATTTAAACAGCTAGATATACTGTCTTACTTCTATGACAGTATATAAACTGTTGTGCATCAAATTTAAACAGCTAGATATACTGTCTTTCTTCTGTGACAGAATATAAACTGTTGTATATCACATTTAAACAGCTAGATACATTGTCTTACTTCTGTGACAGTATATAAACTGTTGTATATCAAATTTAAACAGCTAGATATGCTGTCTTACTTCTGTGACAGTATATATAAACTGTTGTTTATCAAATTTAAACAGCTAGATATAGTGTCTTACTTCTGTGACAGTATATAAACTGTTGTGTATCAAATTGAAACAGCTAGATATACTGTCTTACTTCTATGACAGTATATAAACTGTTGTGTATCAAATTTAAACAGCTAGATATACTGTCTTACTTCTGTGACAGTATATAAACTGTTGTATATCAAATTTAAACAGCTAGATACATTGTCTTACTTCTGTGACAGTATATAAACTGTTGTGTATCAAATTTAAACAGCTAGATATACTGTCTTACTTCTGTGACAGTATATAAACTGTTGTGTATCAAATTTAAACAGCTATCTATACTCTCTTACTTCTGTGACAGTATATAAACTGTTGTATATCAAATTTAAACAGCTAGATATATTGTTTTACTTCTGTGACAGTATATAAACTGCTGTGTATCAAATTTAAACAGCTAGATATATTGTCTTACTTCTGGGACAGTATATAAACTGTTGTGTATCACATTTAAACAGCTAGATGTATTGTCTTACTTCTGTGACAGTATATACACTGTTGTATATCACAATTAAACAGCTAGATATATGGTCTTATTTCTGTGACAGTATATAAACTGTTGTGTATCACATTTAAACAGCTAGATGTATTGTCTTACTTCTGTGACAGTATGTACATTGTTGCATATCACAATTAAGCAGCTAGATATATGGTTTTACTTCTGTGACAGTATATAAACTGTTGTGTATCAAATTTAAACAGATAGATATACTCTCTTACTTCTGTGACAGGATATATAACTGTTGTATATCAAATTTAAACAGCTAGATATACTGTCTTACTTCTGTGACAGTATATAAACTGTTGTGTATCACATTTAAACAGCTAGATATATTGTCTTACTTCTGTGACAGTATATAACTGTTGTATATCAAATTTAAATAGCTATATATATTACCATACTTCTGTGAGAGTATATAAACTGTTGTTTATCAAATTTAAACAGCTAGATATATTGTCTTACTTCTGTGACAGTATATAACTGCTGTTTATCAAATTTAAACAGCTAGATATATTGCCTTACTTCTGTGACAGTATATAAACTGTTGTGTATCAAATTGAAACAGCTAGATATATTGTCTTACTTCTATGACAGTATATAAACTGTTGTGTATCAAATTTAAACAGCTAGATATACTGTCTTACTTCTGTGACAGTATATAAACTGTTGTATATCAAATTTAAACAGCTAGATACATTGTCTTACTTCTGTGACAGTATATAAACTGTTGTGTATCAAATTTAAACAGCTAGATATACTGTCTTACTTCTGTGACAGTATATAAACTGTTGTGTATCAAATTTAAACAGCTATATATACTCTCTTACTTCTGTGACAATATATAAACTGTTGTGTATCAAATTTAAACAGCTAGATATATTGTCTTATTTCTGGGACAGTATATAAACTGTTGTGTATCACATTTAAACAGCTAGATGTATTGTCTTACTTCTGTGACAGTATATACACTGTTGTATATCACAATTAAACAGCTAGATATATGGTCTTATTTCTGTGACAGTATATAAACTGTTGTGTATCACATTTAAACAGCTAGATGTATTGTCTTACTTCTGTGACAGTATGTACATTGTTGTATATCACAATTAAGCAGCTAGATATATGGTTTTACTTCTGTGACAGTATGTAAACTGTTGTGTATCAAATTTAAACAGATAGATATACTGTCTTACTTCTGTGACAGGATATATAACTGTTGTATATCAAATTTAAACAGCTAGATATACTGTCTTACTTCTGTGACAGTATATAAACTGTTGTGTATCACATTTAAACAGCTAGATTTATTGTCTTACTTCTGTGACAGTATACACACTGTTGTATATCAAATTTAAACAGCTAGATATATAGTCTTACTTCTGTGACAGTATATAACTGTTGTATATCAAATTTAAATAGCTAGATATATTACCATACTTCTGTGACAGTATATAAACTGTTGTTTATCAAATTTAAACAGCTAGATATATTGTCTTATTTCTGTGACAGTATATAAACAGTTGTGTATAATATTTAAACAGCTAGATATATTGTCTTACTTCTGTGACAGTATATAAACTGTTGTATATCAAATTTAAATAGCTAGGTATACTGTCTTACTTCTGTGACAGTATATAAACAGTTGTATATCAAATTTAAACAAGCAGATATATTGTCTTACTTCTGTGACAGTATATAAACTGTTGTGTATCAAATTTAAACAGCTAGATATACTGTCTTACTTCTGTGACAGTATATAACTGTTGTTTATCAAATTTAAACAGCTAGATATACTGTCTTACTTCTGTGACAGTATATAACTGCTGTTTATCAAATTTAGACAAGTAGATATATTGTCTTACTTCTGGGACAGTATATAAACTGTTGTATATCAAATTTAAACAGCTAGATATACTGTCTTACTTCTGTGAAAGTATATAACTGTTGTATATCAAATTTAAACAAGTAGATATATTGACTTACTTCTGTGACAGTATATAACTGTTGTATATCAAATTTAAACAAGTAGATATATTGACTTACTTCTGTGACAGTATATAACTGTTGTTTATCAAATTTAAACAGCTAGATATACTGTCTTACTTCTGTGACAGGATATAAACTGTTGTGTATCACATTTAAACAGCTAGATATATTGTCTTACTTCTGTGACAGTATATAAACTGCTGTATATCAAATTTAAACAGCTAGATATATTGACTTACTTCTGTCACAGTATATAACTGTTGTTTATCAAATTTAAACAGCTAGATATACTGTCTTACTTCTGTGACAGTATATAAACTGTTGTATATCAAATTTAAACAAGTAGATATATTGTCTTACTTCTGTGACAGTATATAAACTGTTGTGTATCAAATTTAAACAGCTAGATATACTGTCTTACTTCTGTGACGGTATATAACTGCTGTTTATCAAATTTAGACAAGTAGATATATTGTCTTACTTCTGGGACAGTATATAAACTGTTGTATATCAAATTTAAATAGCTAGATATATTGTCTTACTTCTGTGAAAGTATATAACTGTTGTACATCAAATTTAAACAAGTAGATATATTGACTTACTTCTGTGACAGTATATAAACTGTTGTTTATCAAATTTAAACAGCTAGATATACTGTCTTACTTCTGTGACAGGATATAAATTGTTGTATATCAAATTTAAACAGCTAGATATATTGTCTTGCTCCTGTGACAGTATATAAATTGTTGTATATCAAATTTAAACAGCTAGATATACTCTCTTACTTCTGTGACAGTATATAGATTGTTGTATATCAAATTTAAACAGCTAGATACATTGTCTTACTTCTGTGACACATATATAAATTGTTGTATATCAAATTTAAACAGTTAGATGTATTGTCTTACTTCTGTGACAGTATATAAACTGTTGTGTATCAAATTTAAACAGCTAGATATACTGTCTTACTTCTATGACAGTATATAAACTGTTGTGTATCAAATTTAAACAGCTAGATATACTGTCTTACTTCTGTGACAGTATATAAACTGTTGTATATCAAATTTAAACAGCTAGATACATTGTCTTACTTCTGTGACAGTATATAAACTGTTGTGTATCAAATTTAAACAGCTAGATATACTGTCTTACTTCTGTGACAGTATATAAACTGTTGTGTATCAAATTTAAACAGCTATATATACTCTCTTACTTCTGTGACAGTATATAAACTGTTGTGTATCAAATTTAAACAGCTAGATATATTGTTTTACTTCTGTGACAGTATATAAACTGTTGTGTATCAAATTTAAACAGCTAGATATATTGTCTTACTTCTGGGACAGTATATAAACTGTTGTGTATCACATTTAAACAGCTAGATGTATTGTCTTACTTCTGTGACAGTATATACACTGTTGTATATCACAATTAAACAGCTAGATATATGGTCTTATTTCTGTGACAGTATATAAACTGTTGTGTATCACATTTAAACAGCTAGATGTATTGTCTTACTTCTGTGACAGTATGTACATTGTTGCATATCACAATTAAGCAGCTAGATATATGGTTTTACTTCTGTGACAGTATATAAACTGTTGTGTATCAAATTTAAACAGATAGATATACTCTCTTACTTCTGTGACAGGATATATAACTGTTGTATATCAAATTTAAACAGCTAGATATACTGTCTTACTTCTGTGACAGTATATAAACTGTTGTGTATCACATTTAAACAGCTAGAT
Organism: Bathymodiolus septemdierum; assembly: GCA_963383655.1. Taxonomy (NCBI): domain Eukaryota; kingdom Metazoa; phylum Mollusca; class Bivalvia; order Mytilida; family Modiolidae; genus Bathymodiolus; species Bathymodiolus septemdierum. Next base: position 22,837 of record CAUJNP010000077.1, on the reverse strand, counting down.
ATATTGTCTTACTTCTGTGACAGTATATAACTGTTGTATATCAAATTTATATAGCTATATATATTACCATACTTCTGTGACAGTATATAAACTGTTGTTTATCAAATTTAAACAGCTAGATATATTGTCTTACTTCTGTGACAGTATATAACTGCTGTTTATCAAATTTAAACAGCTAGATATATTGCCTTACTTCTGTGACAGTATATAAACTGTTGTGTATCAAATTGAAACAGCTAGATATATTGTCTTACTTCTATGACAGTATATAAACTGTTGTGTATCAAATTTAAACAGCTAGATATACTGTCTTACTTCTGTGACAGTATATAAACTGTTGTATATCAAATTTAAACAGCTAGATACATTGTCTTACTTCTGTGACAGTATATAAACTGTTGTGTATCAAATTTAAACAGCTAGATATACTGTCTTACTTCTGTGACAGTATATAAACTGTTGTGTATCAAATTTAAACAGCTAGATATACTCTCTTACTTCTGTGACAATATATAAACTGTTGTGTATCAAATTTAAACAGCTAGATATATTGTCTTATTTCTGGGACAGTATATAAACTGTTGTGTATCACATTTAAACAGCTAGATGTAATGTCTTACTTCTGTGACAGTATATACACTGTTGTATATCACAATTAAACAGCTAGATATATGGTCTTATTTCTGTGACAGTATATAAACTGTTGTGTATCACATTTAAACAGCTAGATGTATTGTCTTACTTCTGTGACAGTATGTACATTGTTGTATATCACAATTAAGCAGCTAGATATATGGTTTTACTTCTGTGACAGTATGTAAACTGTTGTGTATCAAATTTAAACAGATAGATATACTGTCTTACTTCTGTGACAGGATATATAACTGTTGTATATCAAATTTAAACAGCTAGATATACTGTCTTACTTCTGTGACAGTATATAAACTGTTGTGTATCACATTTAAACAGCTAGATTTATTGTCTTACTTCTGTGACAGTATACACACTGTTGTATATCAAATTTAAATAGCTAGATATATTACCATACTTCTGTGACAGTATATAAACTGTTGTTTATCAAATTTAAACAGCTAGATATATTGTCTTATTTCTGTGACAGTATATAAACAGTTGTGTATAATATTTAAACAGCTAGATATATTGTCTTACTTCTGTGACAGTATATAAACTGTTGTATATCAAATTTAAATAGCTAGGTATACTGTCTTACTTCTGTGACAGTATATAAACAGTTGTATATCAAATTTAAACAAGCAGATATATTGTCTTACTTCTGTGACAGTATATAAACTGTTGTGTATCAAATTGAAACAGCTAGATATACTGTCTTACTTCTGTGACAGTATATAACTGTTGTTTATCAAATTTAAACAGCTAGATATACTGTCTTACTTCTGTGACAGTATATAACTGCTGTTTATCAAATTTAGACAAGTAGATATATTGTCTTACTTCTGGGACAGTATATAAACTGTTGTATATCAAATTTAAACAGCTAGATATACTGTCTTACTTCTGTGAAAGTATATAACTGTTGTATATCAAATTTAAACAAGTAGATATATTGACTTACTTCTGTGAAAGTATATAACTGTTGTATATCAAATTTAAACAAGTAGATATATTGACTTACTTCTGTGACAGTATATAACTGTTGTTTATCAAATTTAAACAGCTAGATATACTGTCTTACTTCTGTGACAGGATATAAACTGTTGTGTATCACATTTAAACAGCTAGATATATTGTCTTACTTCTGTGACAGTATATAAACTGCTGTATATCAAATTTAAACAGCTAGATATATTGACTTACTTCTGTCACAGTATATAACTGTTGTTTATCAAATTTAAACAGCTAGATATACTGTCTTACTTCTGTGACAGTATATAAACTGTTGTATATCAAATTTAAACAAGTAGATATATTGTCTTACTTCTGTGACAGTATATAAACTGTTGTGTATCAAATTTAAACAGCTAGATATACTGTCTTACTTCTGTGACGGTATATAACTGCTGTTTATCAAATTTAGACAAGTAGATATATTGTCTTACTTCTGGGACAGTATATAAACTGTTGTATATCAAATTTAAATAGCTAGATATATTGTCTTACTTCTGTGAAAGTATATAACTGTTGTACATCAAATTTAAACAAGTAGATATATTGACTTACTTCTGTGACAGTATATAAACTGTTGTTTATCAAATTTAAACAGCTAGATATACTGTCTTACTTCTGTGACAGGATATAAATTGTTGTATATCAAATTTAAACAGCTAGATATATTGTCTTGCTCCTGTGACAGTATATAAATTGTTGTATATCAAATTTAAACAGCTAGATATACTCTCTTACTTCTGTGACAGTATATAGATTGTTGTATATCAAATTTAAACAGCTAGATACATTGTCTTACTTCTGTGACACATATATAAATTGTTGTATATCAAATTTAAACAGTTAGATGTATTGTCTTACTTCTGTGACAGTATATAAACTGTTGTGTATCAAATTTAAACAGCTAGATATACTGTCTTACTTCTATGACAGTATATAAACTGTTGTGTATCAAATTTAAACAGCTAGATATACTGTCTTACTTCTGTGACAGTATATAAACTGTTGTATATCAAATTTAAACAGCTAGATACATTGTCTTACTTCTGTGACAGTATATAAACTGTTGTGTATCAAATTTAAACAGCTAGATATACTGTCTTACTTCTGTGACAGTATATAAACTGTTGTGTATCAAATTTAAACAGCTATATATACTCTCTTACTTCTGTGACAGTATATAAACTGTTGTGTATCAAATTTAAACAGCTAGATATATTGTTTTACTTCTGTGACAGTATATAAACTGTTGTGTATCAAATTTAAACAGCTAGATATATTGTCTTACTTCTGGGACAGTATATAAACTGTTGTGTATCACATTTAAACAGCTAGATGTATTGTCTTACTTCTGTGACAGTATATACACTGTTGTATATCACAATTAAACAGCTAGATATATGGTCTTATTTCTGTGACAGTATATAAACTGTTGTGTATCACATTTAAACAGCTAGATGTATTGTCTTACTTCTGTGACAGTATGTACATTGTTGCATATCACAATTAAGCAGCTAGATATATGGTTTTACTTCTGTGACAGTATATAAACTGTTGTGTATCAAATTTAAACAGATAGATATACTCTCTTACTTCTGTGACAGGATATATAACTGTTGTATATCAAATTTAAACAGCTAGATATACTGTCTTACTTCTGTGACAGTATATAAACTGTTGTGTATCACATTTAAACAGCTAGATATATTGTCTTACTTCTGTGACAGTATATAACTGTTGTATATCAAATTTATATAGCTATATATATTACCATACTTCTGTGACAGTATATAAACTGTTGTTTATCAAATTTAAACAGCTAGATATATTGTCTTACTTCTGTGACAGTATATAACTGCTGTTTATCAAATTTAAACAGCTAGATATATTGCCTTACTTCTGTGACAGTATATAAACTGTTGTGTATCAAATTGAAACAGCTAGATATATTGTCTTACTTCTATGACAGTATATAAACTGTTGTGTATCAAATTTAAACAGCTAGATATACTGTCTTACTTCTGTGACAGTATATAAACTGTTGTATATCAAATTTAAACAGCTAGATACATTGTCTTACTTCTGTGACAGTATATAAACTGTTGTGTATCAAATTTAAACAGCTAGATATACTGTCTTACTTCTGTGACAGTATATAAACTGTTGTTTATCAAATTTAAACAGCTAGATATACTCTCTTACTTCTGTGACAATATATAAACTGTTGTGTATCAAATTTAAACAGCTAGATATATTGTCTTATTTCTGGGACAGTATATAAACTGTTGTGTATCACATTTAAACAGCTAGATGTAATGTCTTACTTCTGTGACAGTATATACACTGTTGTATATCACAATTAAACAGCTAGATATATGGTCTTATTTCTGTGACAGTATATAAACTGTTGTGTATCACATTTAAACAGCTAGATGTATTGTCTTACTTCTGTGACAGTATGTACATTGTTGTATATCACAATTAAGCAGCTAGATATATGGTTTTACTTCTGTGACAGTATGTAAACTGTTGTGTATCAAATTTAAACAGATAGATATACTGTCTTACTTCTGTGACAGGATATATAACTGTTGTATATCAAATTTAAACAGCTAGATATACTGTCTTACTTCTGTGACAGTATATAAACTGTTGTGTATCACATTTAAACAGCTAGATTTATTGTCTTACTTCTGTGACAGTATACACACTGTTGTATATCAAATTTAAATAGCTAGATATATTACCATACTTCTGTGACAGTATATAAACTGTTGTTTATCAAATTTAAACAGCTAGATATATTGTCTTATTTCTGTGACAGTATATAAACAGTTGTGTATAATATTTAAACAGCTAGATATATTTTCTTACTTCTGTGACAGTATATAAACTGTTGTATATCAAATTTAAATAGCTAGGTATACTGTCTTACTTCTGTGACAGTATATAAACAGTTGTATATCAAATTTAAACAAGCAGATATATTGTCTTACTTCTGTGACAGTATATAAACTGTTGTGTATCAAATTTAAACAGCTAGATATACTGTCTTACTTCTGTGACAGTATATAACTGTTGTTTATCAAATTTAAACAGCTAGATATACTGTCTTACTTCTGTGACAGTATATAACTGCTGTTTATCAAATTTAGACAAGTAGATATATTGTCTTACTTCTGGGACAGTATATAAACTGTTGTATATCAAATTTATACAGCTAGATATACTGTCTTACTTCTGTGAAAGTATATAACTGTTGTATATCAAATTTAAACAAGTGGATATATTGACTTACTTCTGTGACAGTATATAACTGTTGTATATCAAATTTAAACAAGTAGATATATTGACTTACTTCTGTGACAGTATATAGCTGTTGTTTATCAAATTTAAACAGCTAGATATACTGTCTTACTTCTGTGACAGGATATAAACTGTTGTGTATCACATTTAAACAGCTAGATATATTGTCTTACTTCTGTGACAGTATATAAACTGCTGTATATCAAATTTAAACAGCTAGATATATTGACTTACTTCTGTCACAGTATATAACTGTTGTTTATCAAATTTAAACAGCTAGATATACTGTCTTACTTCTGTGACAGTATATAAACTGTTGTATATCAAATTTAAACAAGTAGATATATTGTCTTACTTCTGTGACAGTATATAAACTGTTGTGTATCAAATTTAAACAGCTAGATATACTGTCTTACTTCTGTGACGGTATATAACTGCTGTTTATCAAATTTAGACATTAGATATATTGTCTTACTTCTGGGACAGTATATAAACTGTTGTATATCAAATTTAAATAGCTAGATATATTGTCTTACTTCTGTGAAAGTATATAACTGTTGTACATCAAATTTAAACAAGTAGATATATTGACTTACTTCTGTGACAGTATATAAACTGTTGTTTATCAAATTTAAACAGCTAGATATACTGTCTTACTTCTGTGACAGGATATAAATTGTTGTATATCAAATTTAAACAGCTAGATATATTGTCTTGCTCCTGTGACAGTATATAAATTGTTGTATATCAAATTTAAACAGCTAGATATACTCTCTTACTTCTGTGACAGTATATAGATTGTTGTATATCAAATTTAAACAGCTAGATACATTGTCTTACTTCTGTGACACATATATAAATTGTTGTATATCAAATTTAAACAGTTAGATGTATTGTCTTACTTCTGTGACAGTATATAAACTGTTGTGTATCAAATTTAAACAGCTAGATATACTGTCTTACTTCTATGACAGTATATAAACTGTTGTGTATCAAATTTAAACAGCTAGATATACTGTCTTACTTCTGTGACAGTATATAAACTGTTGTATATCAAATTTAAACAGCTAGATACATTGTCTTACTTCTGTGACAGTATATAAACTGTTGTGTATCAAATTTAAACAGCTAGATATACTGTCTTACTTCTGTGACAGTATATAAACTGTTGTGTATCAAATTTAAACAGCTATATATACTCTCTTACTTCTGTGACAGTATATAAACTGTTGTGTATCAAATTTAAACAGCTAGATATATTGTTTTACTTCTGTGACAGTATATAAACTGTTGTGTATCAAATTTAAACAGCTAGATATATTGTCTTACTTCTGGGACAGTATATAAACTGTTGTGTATCACATTTAAACAGCTAGATGTATTGTCTTACTTCTGTGACAGTATATACACTGTTGTATATCACAATTAAACAGCTAGATATATGGTCTTATTTCTGTGACAGTATATAAACTGTTGTGTATCACATTTAAACAGCTAGATGTATTGTCTTACTTCTGTGACAGTATGTACATTGTTGCATATCACAATTAAGCAGCTAGATATATGGTTTTACTTCTGTGACAGTATATAAACTGTTGTGTATCAAATTTAAACAGATAGATATACTCTCTTACTTCTGTGACAGGATATATAACTGTTGTATATCAAATTTAAACAGCTAGATATACTGTCTTACTTCTGTGACAGTATATAAACTGTTGTGTATCACATTTAAACAGCTAGATATATTGTCTTACTTCTGTGACAGTATATAACTGTTGTATATCAAATTTATATAGCTATATATATTACCATACTTCTGTGACAGTATATAAACTGTTGTTTATCAAATTTAAACAGCTAGATATATTGTCTTACTTCTGTGACAGTATATAACTGCTGTTTATCAAATTTAAACAGCTAGATATATTGCCTTACTTCTGTGACAGTATATAAACTGTTGTGTATCAAATTGAAACAGCTAGATATATTGTCTTACTTCTATGACAGTATATAAACTGTTGTGTATCAAATTTAAACAGCTAGATATACTGTCTTACTTCTGTGACAGTATATAAACTGTTGTATATCAAATTTAAACAGCTAGATACATTGTCTTACTTCTGTGACAGTATATAAACTGTTGTGTATCAAATTTAAACAGCTAGATATACTGTCTTACTTCTGTGACAGTATATAAACTGTTGTTTATCAAATTTAAACAGCTAGATATACTCTCTTACTTCTGTGACAATATATAAACTGTTGTGTATCAAATTTAAACAGCTAGATATATTGTCTTATTTCTGGGACAGTATATAAACTGTTGTGTATCACATTTAAACAGCTAGATGTAATGTCTTACTTCTGTGACAGTATATACACTGTTGTATATCACAATTAAACAGCTAGATATATGGTCTTATTTCTGTGACAGTATATAAACTGTTGTGTATCACATTTAAACAGCTAGATGTATTGTCTTACTTCTGTGACAGTATGTACATTGTTGTATATCACAATTAAGCAGCTAGATATATGGTTTTACTTCTGTGACAGTATGTAAACTGTTGTGTATCAAATTTAAACAGATAGATATACTGTCTTACTTCTGTGACAGGATATATAACTGTTGTATATCAAATTTAAACAGCTAGATATACTGTCTTACTTCTGTGACAGTATATAAACTGTTGTGTATCACATTTAAACAGCTAGATTTATTGTCTTACTTCTGTGACAGTATACACACTGTTGTATATCAAATTTAAATAGCTAGATATATTACCATACTTCTGTGACAGTATATAAACTGTTGTTTATCAAATTTAAACAGCTAGATATATTGTCTTATTTCTGTGACAGTATATAAACAGTTGTGTATAATATTTAAACAGCTAGATATATTGTCTTACTTCTGTGACAGTATATAAACTGTTGTATATCAAATTTAAATAGCTAGGTATACTGTCTTACTTCTGTGACAGTATATAAACAGTTGTATATCAAATTTAAACAAGCAGATATATTGTCTTACTTCTGTGACAGTATATAAACTGTTGTGTATCAAATTTAAACAGCTAGATATACTGTCTTACTTCTGTGACAGTATATAACTGTTGTTTATCAAATTTAAACAGCTAGATATACTGTCTTACTTCTGTGACAGTATATAACTGCTGTTTATCAAATTTAGACAAGTAGATATATTGTCTTACTTCTGGGACAGTATATAAACTGTTGTATATCAAATTTATACAGCTAGATATACTGTCTTACTTCTGTGAAAGTATATAACTGTTGTATATCAAATTTAAACAAGTAGATATATTGACTTACTTCTGTGACAGTATATAACTGTTGTATATCAAATTTAAACAAGTAGATATATTGACTTACTTCTGTGACAGTATATAGCTGTTGTTTATCAAATTTAAACAGCTAGATATACTGTCTTACTTCTGTGACAGGATATAAACTGTTGTGTATCACATTTAAACAGCTAGATATATTGTCTTACTTCTGTGACAGTATATAAACTGCTGTATATCAAATTTAAACAGCTAGATATATTGACTTACTTCTGTCACAGTATATAACTGTTGTTTATCAAATTTAAACAGCTAGATATACTGTCTTACTTCTGTGACAGTATATAAACTGTTGTATATCAAATTTAAACAAGTAGATATATTGTCTTACTTCTGTGACAGTATATAAACTGTTGTGTATCAAATTTAAACAGCTAGATATACTGTCTTACTTCTGTGACGGTATATAACTGCTGTTTATCAAATTTAGACAAGTAGATATATTGTCTTACTTCTGGGACAGTATATAAACTGTTGTATATCAAATTTAAATAGCTAGATATATTGTCTTACTTCTGTGAAAGTATATAACTGTTGTACATCAAATTTAAACAAGTAGATATATTGACTTACTTCTGTGACAGTATATAAACTGTTGTTTATCAAATTTAAACAGCTAGATATACTGTCTTACTTCTGTGACAGGATATAAATTGTTGTATATCAAATTTAAACAGCTAGATATATTGTCTTGCTCCTGTGACAGTATATAAATTGTTGTATATCAAATTTAAACAGCTAGATATACTCTCTTACTTCTGTGACAGTATATAGATTGTTGTATATCAAATTTAAACAGCTAGATACATTGTCTTACTTCTGTGACACATATATAAATTGTTGTATATCAAATTTAAACAGTTAGATGTATTGTCTTACTTCTGTGACAGTATATAAACTGTTGTGTATCAAATTTAAACAGCTAGATATACTGTCTTACTTCTGTGACAGTATATAACTGTTGTTTATCAAATTTAAACAGCTAGATATACTGTCTTACTTCTGTGACAGTATATAACTGCTGTTTATCAAATTTAGACAAGTAGATATATTGTCTTACTTCTGGGACAGTATATAAACTGTTGTATATCAAATTTAAACAGCTAGATATACTGTCTTACTTCTGTGAAAGTATATAACTGTTGTATATCAAATTTAAACAAGTAGATATATTGACTTACTTCTGTGACAGTATATAACTGTTGTATATCAAATTTAAACAAGTAGATATATTGACTTACTTCTGTGACAGTATATAACTGTTGTTTATCAAATTTAAACAGCTAGATATACTGTCTTACTTCTGTGACAGGATATAAACTGTTGTGTATCACATTTAAACAGCTAGATATATTGTCTTACTTCTGTGACAGTATATAAACTGCTGTATATCAAATTTAAACAGCTAGATATATTGACTTACTTCTGTCACAGTATATAACTGTTGTTTATCAAATTTAAACAGCTAGATATACTGTCTTACTTCTGTGACAGTATATAAACTGTTGTATATCAAATTTAAACAAGTAGATATATTGTCTTACTTCTGTGACAGTATATAAACTGTTGTGTATCAAATTTAAACAGCTAGATATACTGTCTTACTTCTGTGACGGTATATAACTGCTGTTTATCAAATTTAGACAAGTAGATATATTGTCTTACTTCTGGGACAGTATATAAACTGTTGTATATCAAATTTAAATAGCTAGATATATTGTCTTACTTCTGTGAAAGTATATAACTGTTGTACATCAAATTTAAACAAGTAGATATATTGACTTACTTCTGTGACAGTATATAAACTGTTGTTTATCAAATTTAAACAGCTAGATATACTGTCTTACTTCTGTGACAGGATATAAATTGTTGTATATCAAATTTAAACAGCTAGATATATTGTCTTGCTCCTGTGACAGTATATAAATTGTTGTATATCAAATTTAAACAGCTAGATATACTCTCTTACTTCTGTGACAGTATATAGATTGTTGTATATCAAATTTAAACAGCTAGATACATTGTCTTACTTCTGTGACACATATATAAATTGTTGTATATCAAATTTAAACAGTTAGATGTATTGTCTTACTTCTGTGACAGTATATAAACGGTTGTGTATCAAATTTAAACAGCTAGATATACTGTCTTACTTCTGTGACAGTATATAACTGTTGTTTATCAAATTTAAACAGCTAGATATACTGTCTTACTTCTGTGACAGTATATAACTGCTGTTTATCAAATTTAGACAAGTAGATATATTGTCTTACTTCTGGGACAGTATATAAACTGTTGTATATCAAATTTAAACAGCTAGATATACTGTCTTACTTCTGTGAAAGTATATAACTGTTGTATATCAAATTTAAACAAGTAGATATATTGACTTACTTCTGTGACAGTATATAACTGTTGTATATCAAATTTAAACAAGTAGATATATTGACTTACTTCTGTGACAGTATATAACTGTTGTTTATCAAATTTAAACAGCTAGATATACTGTCTTACTTCTGTGACAGGATATAAACTGTTGTGTATCACATTTAAACAGCTAGATATATTGTCTTACTTCTGTGACAGTATATAAACTGCTGTATATCAAATTTAAACAGCTAGATATATTGACTTACTTCTGTCACAGTATATAACTGTTGTTTATCAAATTTAAACAGCTACATATACTGTCTTACTTCTGTGACAGTATATAAACTGTTGTATATCAAATTTAAACAAGTAGATATATTGTCTTACTTCTGTGACAGTATATAAACTGTTGTGTATCAAATTTAAACAGCTAGATATACTGTCTTACTTCTGTGACGGTATATAACTGCTGTTTATCAAATTTAGACAAGTAGATATATTGTCTTACTTCTGGGACAGTATATAAACTGTTGTATATCAAATTTAAATAGCTAGATATATTGTCTTACTTCTGTGAAAGTATATAACTGTTGTACATCAAATTTAAACAAGTAGATATATTGACTTACTTCTGTGACAGTATATAAACTGTTGTTTATCAAATTTAAACAGCTAGATATACTGTCTTACTTCTGTGACAGGATATAAATTGTTGTATATCAAATTTAAACAGCTAGATATATTGTCTTGCTCCTGTGACAGTATATAAATTGTTGTATATCAAATTTAAACAGCTAGATATACTCTCTTACTTCTGTGACAGTATATAGATTGTTGTATATCAAATTTAAACAGCTAGATACATTGTCTTACTTCTGTGACACATATATAAATTGTTGTATATCAAATTTAAACAGCTAGATATATTGTCTTACTTCTGTGACAATATATCAATTGTTCTATATCAAACTTAAGCATCTTTCTATTTGGCCTTACTTCTGGGACAGTATATCAATTGTTCTATATCAAACTTAAACAACTGACTTTTTTTCTCTTACTTCTGTGACAATGTATAGACTGTTATAATGCTTGAACACATTTTCTGTGGTTCTACATTATTATTTTTGAAATTGAACCGATATAATACTGTGTACATCACTATTAGCACAATTGAAAGTCAAATTAAAATATCCTTACATTTAAGTCTTGTTACACTTTTCTCTAGATATTAGAAGGACATATTATATATTAGTTGTGTTATGTCGGTTTTAAAAGCTCTTCAGAGAGTATGTCGTATGTTCATAATTGTACCGACTTTAAATAAAACTTTTGATTTTGACTTTGACATAAATATCTGATACTTACTAGAGCTGGGAACCATGTAATGTACATCAGAATAGATACTGCCATTACCATTTTGACACTGTGTATAACAACTACTCCTTCTAACTGCCATCGGAGCTCATCTCGCTGGTTCGGTCCGTTATTAGATCTGTACAGAGAACGCTTCACTTTTCGTAGATTTAATACCATGGAAACGTTAGCTATAACAGCACATAATAAATTTCCATATCCGCTTGATAACAACCCACCAATAAAAGCATATTCTTTCGGACTAACAGGTTCTTCACTTATCCATGAACCACATTTATTGTGTGCTTTTCTGAGTGGACCAAATCCTAGCACAGGAAGGCATGACACTATTAAGGCAATCGTTACAGCGATGAATATTGCAAAAATTAATTTAGTTTTCCCATGATACCTTGCTGTAAAATTATGTGTGATATAGAAATGAAGAGCTAATGATTTATCTATACACAATATAGAAACAATAAACACAGCACTCAAACGGAACCAGTTAGTGGTGACTTGATAAAACTCACATGTAGTGCTACCTCCATACCATCTTTCTTTGAAATAACTCAAGTGTCCTAGCGGAGTAGGGATTAATACAGATAGTATATAGAAGACGCTTAATACAACAATCAAGTCGTCGGTTGTCGTTCGCTCGCTATATTTTTTCCATCGAATAATAACAAATAATGGTAAAAAGTTTACAAATACCATCAATATTTCTACAATGATAGTGAACGTACCACTAATCTCCTGGTACGTAGCACTCTCTGTATGACGCTTGTGTTCATACGAGTGTATATCCATACTGCTTATCATTTGGTGAAATACAAGCATTTCATCCCGAATTTCAACCACTTAACTGAGGAACACACGCTGTTGAAAACACTATATTAGTATATTCTTGCTTAAGCGTGATCTTTTGTTCAGAACGGTTCATATTTGTGCTAGAATAATATACTTTGGAACAGGTTTGTGCTAGAAAAATATCCTTCGGTATAGGTTTGAGTTAGAATAATATTCAGAAGTACAGATTTGTGTTAGAATAATATCCAGAAGTACAGGTTTGTGCTAGAATAATATCCAGAAGTACAGGTTTGTGCTAGAATAATATCCAGAAGTACAGGTTTGTGCTAGAATAATATCCAGAAGTACAGGTTTGTGTTAGAATAATATTCATCCGTTTCCCGTTATAATTACCGCTTTAGTAATGATTACATCAGATGAACAGTATATACGTGACTAATATTGTCAACCATTCTCGTACAATATCTTAGTTAACAAATGTCACCAAACTACAATTTACAAGTGCTAACCAGTGTGCACATGAATCATTCTGTTTTAATCTGATAGACAAATCCTGCTTTATTTCAGAATAAACTTATTTCAAATCAATTCCTGTGTGATTCGTCTGATTTTGTCTTACCGTTTATAATCAACTCTGTACACTGTGTTATTCTACTCCTCTGAAAACGTCAAAGCTAATTTGTCGTCTTCTGCTTAATATTAAGAACTATGTTATCATCGATATATTACTGACATTTTACTGTCTTCAGCGTAAATGTTTTTTCATATTAATTCTACAAGATGTTATGCAACTGTTTTCCATTTATTCCTACAAAAGATAACAAAAATAGAGATTTATCAATAAAATGAAATACAAAATATATCAGAATGTCGGAAAAATACAAAATAAAATGTCAGAATCGTAGAAAGAGGTATAACACACAAATACATAATCGATTAGAGTAATTACAAATATGTATTGTTCCTCTAACAAAATATAGAGTGACAAATAATCAATTGCTTTACTTTACTTTGTATTGTCTATAATCACAAATCACAAAGTTTAGATTAAAATGGGAAAAAACTACATAGTAAGAACATTTCCAAAAATACAATCGATTTGTAAAACAAGCTCCTGGTAGATACCGTGGAGAGACTAAATAATCATGTAGTAAACCTACTGTATCACAATACTTCATGTTACTAATAAAACAAGCTCCTGGTAGATACCGTGGAGAGACTAAATAATCATGTAGTAAACCTACTGTATCACAATACTTCATGTTACTAATAAAACAACCTCCTGGTAGATACCGTGGAGAGACTAAATAATCATGTAGTAAACCCACTGTATCACAATACTTCATGTTACTAATAAAACAAGCTCCTGGTAGATACCGTGGAGAGACTAAATAATCATGTAGTAAACCCACTGTATCACAATACTTCATGTTACTAATAAAACAAGCTCCTGGTAGATACCGTGGAGAGACTAAATAATCATGTAGTAAACCTACTGTATCACAATACTTCATGTTACTAATAAAACAACCTCCTGGTAGATACCGTGGAGAGACTAAATAATCATGTAGTAAACCTACTGTATCACAATACTTCATGTTACTAATAAAACAAGCTCCTGGTAGATACCGTGGAGAGACTAAATAATCATGTAGTAAACCTACTGTATCACAATACTTCATGTTACTAATAAAACAAGCTCCTGGTAGATACCGTGGAGAGACTAAATAATCATGTAGTAAACCTACTGTATCACAATACTTCATGTTACTAATAAAACAAGCTCCTGGTAGATACCGTGGAGAGACTAAATAATCATGTAGTAAACCTACTGTATCACAATACTTCATGTTACTAATAAAACAACCTCCTGGTAGATACCGTGGAGAGACTAAATAATCATGTAGTAAACCCACTGTATCACAATACTTCATGTTACTAATAAAACAAGCTCCTGGTAGATACCGTGGAGAGACTAAATAATCATGTAGTAAACCCACTGTATCACAATACTTCATGTTACTAATAAAACAAGCTCCTGGTAGATACCGTGGAGAGACTAAATAATCATGTAGTAAACCTACTGTATCACAATACTTCATGTTACTAATAAAACAAGCTCCTGGTAGATACCGTGGAGAGACTAAATAATCATGTAGTAAACCTACTGTATCACAATACTTCATGTTACTAATAAAACAAGCTCCTGGTAGATACCGTGGAGAGACTAAATAATCATGTAGTAAACCTACTGTATCACAATACTTCATGTTACTAATAAAACAACCTCCTGGTAGATACCGTGGAGAGACTAAATAATCATGTAGTAAACCCACTGTATCACAATACTTCATGTTACTAATAAAACAAGCTCCTGGTAGATACCGTGGAGAGACTAAATAATCATGTAGTAAACCCACTGTATCACAATACTTCATGTTACTAATAAAACAAGCTCCTGGTAGATACCGTGGAGAGACTAAATAATCATGTAGTAAACCTACTGTATCACAATACTTCATGTTACTAATAAAACAACCTCCTGGTAGATACCGTGGAGAGACTAAATAATCATGTAGTAAACCTACTGTATCACAATACTTCATGTTACTAATAAAACAAGCTCCTGGTAGATACCGTGGAGAGACTAAATAATCATGTAGTAAACCTACTGTATCACAATACTTCATGTTACTAATAAAACAAGCTCCTGGTAGATACCGTGGAGAGACTAAATAATCATGTAGTAAACCTACTGTATCACAATACTTCATGTTACTAATAAAACAAGCTCCTGGTAGATACCGTGGAGAGACTAAATAATCATGTAGTAAACCTACTGTATCACAATACTTCATGTTACTAATAAAACAACCTCCTGGTAGATACCGTGGAGAGACTAAATAATCATGTAGTAAACCCACTGTATCACAATACTTCATGTTACTAATAAAACAAGCTCCTGGTAGATACCGTGGAGAGACTAAATAATCATGTAGTAAACCCACTGTATCACAATACTTCATGTTACTAATAAAACAAGCTCCTGGTAGATACCGTGGAGAGACTAAATAATCATGTAGTAAACCTACTGTATCACAATACTTCATGTTACTAATAAAACAACCTCCTGGTAGATACCGTGGAGAGACTAAATAATCATGTAGTAAACCTACTGTATCACAATACTTCATGTTCCTAATAAAACAAGCTCCTGGTAGATACCGTGGACAGACTAAATAATCATGTAGTAAACCTACTGTATCACAATACTTCATGTTACTAATAAAACAAGCTCCTGGTAGATACCGTGGAGAGACTAAATAATCATGTAGTAAACCTACTGTATCACAATACTTCATGTTACTAATAAAACAAGCTCCTGGTAGATACCGTGGAGAGACTAAATAATCATGTAGTAAACCCACTGTATCACAATACTTCATGTTACTAATAAAACAAGCTCCTGGTAGATACCGTGGAGAGACTGTAAATAATCATGTAGTAAACCCACTGTATCACAATACTTCATGTTACTAATAAAACAACCTTCTGGTAGATACCGTGGAGAGACTAAATAATCATGTAGTAAACCCACTGTATCACAATACTTCATGTTACTAATAAAACAAGCTCCTGGTAGATACCGTGGAGAGACTAAATAATCATGTAGTAAACCTACTGTATCACAATACTTCATGTTACTAATAAAACAAGCTCCTGGTAGATACCGTGGAGAGACTAAATAATCATGTAGTAAACCTACTGTATCACAATACTTCATGTTACTAATAAAACAAGCTCCTGGTAGATACCGTGGAGAGACTAAATAATCATGTAGTAAACCCACTGTATCACAATACTTCATGTTACTAATAAAACAAGCTCCTGGTAGATACCGTGGAGAGACTGTAAATAATCATGTAGTAAACCCACTGTATCACAATACTTCATGTTACTAATAAAACAACCTTCTGGTAGATACCGTGGAGAGACTAAATAATCATGTAGTAAACCCACTGTATCACAATACTTCATGTTACTAATAAAACAACCTCCTGGTAGATACCGTGGAGAGACTAAATAATCATGTAGTAAACCTACTGTATCACAATACTTCATGTTACTAATAAAACAAGCTCCTGGTAGATACCGTGGAGAGACTAAATAATCATGTAGTAAACCCACTGTATCACAATACTTCATGTTACTAATAAAACAAGCTCCTGGTAGATACCGTGGAGAGACTAAATAATCATGTAGTAAACCCACTGTATCACAATACTTCATGTTACTAATAAAACAAGCTCCTGGTAGATACCGTGGAGAGACTAAATAATCATGTAGTAAACCTACTGTATCACAATACTTCATGTTACTAATAAAACAAGCTCCTGGTAGATACCGTGGAGAGACTAAATAATCATGTAGTAAACCCACTGTATCACAATACTTCATGTTACTAATAAAACAAGCTCCTGGTAGATACCGTGGAGAGACTGTAAATAATCATGTAGTAAACCCACTGTATCACAATACTTCATGTTACTAATAAAACAACCTTCTGGTAGATACCGTGGAGAGACTAAATAATCATGTAGTAAACCCACTGTATCACAATACTTCATGTTACTAATAAAACAACCTCCTGGTAGATACCGTGGAGAGACTAAATAATCATGTAGTAAACCTACTGTATCACAATACTTCATGTTACTAATAAAACAAGCTCCTGGTAGATACCGTGGAGAGACTAAATAATCATGTAGTAAACCCACTGTATCACAATACTTCATGTTACTAATAAAACAAGCTCCTGGTAGATACCGTGGAGAGACTAAATAATCATGTAGTAAACCCACTGTATCACAATACTTCATGTTACTAATAAAACAAGCTCCTGGTAGATACCGTGGAGAGACTAAATAATCATGTAGTAAACCCACTGTATCACAATACTTCATGTTACTAATAAAACAAGCTCCTGGTAGATACCGTGGAGAGACTAAATAATCATGTAGTAAACCTACTGTATCACAATACTTCATGTTACTAATAAAACAAGCTCCTGGTAGATACCGTGGAGAGACTAAATAATCATGTAGTAAACCCACTGTATCACAATACTTCATGTTACTAATAAAACAAGCTCCTGGTAGATACCGAGGAGAGACTAAATAATCATGTAGTAAACCTACTGTATCACAATACTTCATGTTACTAATAAAACAAGCTTCTGGTAGATACCGTGGAGAGACTAAATAATCATGTAGTAAACCCACTGTATCACAATACTTCATGTTACTAATAAAACAACCTCCTGGTAGATACCGTGGAGAGACTAAATAATCATGTAGTAAACCCACTGTATCACAATACTTCATGTTACTAATAAAACAAGCTCCTGGTAGATACCGTGGAGAGACTAAATAATCATGTAGTAAACCTACTGTATCACAATACTTCATGTTACTAATAAAACAAGCTCCTGGTAGATACCGTGGAGAGACTAAATAATCATGTAGTAAACCTACTGTATCACAATACTTCATGTTACTAATAAAACAAGCTTCTGGTAGATACCGTGGAGAGACTAAATAATCATGTAGTAAACCTACTGTATCACAATACTTCATGTTACTAATAAAACAAGCTCCTGGTAGATACCGTGGAGAGACTAAATAATCATGTAGTAAACCTACTGTATCACAATACTTCATGTTACTAATAAAACAAGCTCCTGGTAGATACCGTGGAGAGACTAAATAATCATGTAGTAAACCCACTGTATCACAATACTTCATGTTACTAATAAAACAAGCTCCTGGTAGATACCGTGGAGAGACTAAATAATCATGTAGTAAACCCACTGTATCACAATACTTCATGTTACTAATAAAACAAGCTTCCTGGTAGATACCGTGGAGAGACTAAATAATCATGTAGTAAACCTACTGTATCACAATACTTCATGTTACTAATAAAACAACCTCCTGGTAGATACCGTGGAGAGACTAAATAATCATGTAGTAAACCTACTGTATCACAATACTTCATGTTACTAATAAAACAAGCTCCTGGTAGATACCGTGGAGAGACTAAATAATCATGTAGTAAACCTACTGTATCACAATACTTCATGTTACCAATAAAACAAGCTCCTGGTAGATACCGTGGAGAGACTAAATAATCATGTAGTAAACCCACTGTATCACAATACTTCATGTTACTAATAAAACAAGCTCCTGGTAGATACCGTGGAGAGACTAAATAATCATGTAGTAAACCTACTGTATCACAATACTTCATGTTACTAATAAAACAAGCTCCTGGTAGATACCGTGGAGAGACTAAATAATCATGTAGTAAACCTACTGTATCACAATACTTCATGTTACTAATAAAACAAGCTCCTGGTAGATACCGTGGAGAGACTAAATAATCATGTAGTAAACCTACTGTATCACAATACTTCATGTTACTAATAAAACAAGCTCCTGGTAGATACCGTGGAGAGACTAAATAATCATGTAGTAAACCCACTGTATCACAATACTTCATGTTACTAATAAAACAACCTCCTGGTAGATACCGTGGAGAGACTAAATAATCATGTAGTAAACCCACTGTATCACAATACTTCATGTTACTAATAAAACAAGCTCCTGGTAGATACCGTGGAGAGACTAAATAATCATGTAGTAAACCTACTGTATCACAATACTTCATGTTACTAATAAAACAAGCTCCTGGTAGATACCGTGGAGAGACTAAATAATCATGTAGTAAACCTACTGTATCACAATACTTCATGTTACTAATAAAACAAGCTTCTGGTAGATACCGTGGAGAGACTAAATAATCATGTAGTAAACCCACTGTATCACAATACTTCATGTTACTAATAAAACAAGCTCCTGGTAGATACCGTGGAGAGACTAAATAATCATGTAGTAAACCTACTGTATCACAATACTTCATGTTACTAATAAAACAAGCTTCCTGGTAGATACCGTGGAGAGACTAAATAATCATGTAGTAAACCCACTGTATCACAATACTTCATGTTACTAATAAAACAAGCTCCTGGTAGATACCGTGGAGAGACTGTAAATAATCATGTAGTAAACCCACTGTATCACAATACTTCATGTTACTAATAAAACAACCTTCTGGTAGATACCGTGGAGAGACTAAATAATCATGTAGTAAACCCACTGTATCACAATACTTCATGTTACTAATAAAACAAGCTCCTGGTAGATACCGTGGAGAGACTAAATAATCATGTAGTAAACCCACTGTATCACAATACTTCATGTTACTAATAAAACAAGCTCCTGGTAGATACCGTGGAGAGACTAAATAATCATGTAGTAAACCTACTGTATCACAATACTTCATGTTACTAATAAAACAAGCTCCTGGTAGATACCGTGGAGAGACTAAATAATCATGTAGTAAACCCACTGTATCACAATACTTCATGTTACTAATAAAACAAGCTCCTGGTAGATACCGTGGAGAGACTGTAAATAATCATGTAGTAAACCCACTGTATCACAATACTTCATGTTACTAATAAAACAACCTTCTGGTAGATACCGTGGAGAGACTAAATAATCATGTAGTAAACCCACTGTATCACAATACTTCATGTTACTAATAAAACAACCTCCTGGTAGATACCGTGGAGAGACTAAATAATCATGTAGTAAACCTACTGTATCACAATACTTCATGTTACTAATAAAACAAGCTCCTGGTAGATACCGTGGAGAGACTAAATAATCATGTAGTAAACCCACTGTATCACAATACTTCATGTTACTAATAAAACAAGCTCCTGGTAGATACCGTGGAGAGACTAAATAATCATGTAGTAAACCCACTGTATCACAATACTTCATGTTACTAATAAAACAAGCTCCTGGTAGATACCGTGGAGAGACTAAATAATCATGTAGTAAACCTACTGTATCACAATACTTCATGTTACTAATAAAACAAGCTCCTGGTAGATACCGTGGAGAGACTAAATAATCATGTAGTAAACCCACTGTATCACAATACTTCATGTTACTAATAAAACAAGCTCCTGGTAGATACCGTGGAGAGACTGTAAATAATCATGTAGTAAACCCACTGTATCACAATACTTCATGTTACTAATAAAACAACCTTCTGGTAGATACCGTGGAGAGACTAAATAATCATGTAGTAAACCCACTGTATCACAATACTTCATGTTACTAATAAAACAACCTCCTGGTAGATACCGTGGAGAGACTAAATAATCATGTAGTAAACCTACTGTATCACAATACTTCATGTTACTAATAAAACAAGCTCCTGGTAGATACCGTGGAGAGACTAAATAATCATGTAGTAAACCCACTGTATCACAATACTTCATGTTACTAATAAAACAAGCTCCTGGTAGATACCGTGGAGAGACTAAATAATCATGTAGTAAACCCACTGTATCACAATACTTCATGTTACTAATAAAACAAGCTCCTGGTAGATACCGTGGAGAGACTAAATAATCATGTAGTAAACCCACTGTATCACAATACTTCATGTTACTAATAAAACAAGCTCCTGGTAGATACCGTGGAGAGACTAAATAATCATGTAGTAAACCTACTGTATCACAATACTTCATGTTACTAATAAAACAAGCTCCTGGTAGATACCGTGGAGAGACTAAATAATCATGTAGTAAACCCACTGTATCACAATACTTCATGTTACTAATAAAACAAGCTCCTGGTAGATACCGTGGAGAGACTAAATAATCATGTAGTAAACCCTACTGTATCACAATACTTCATGTTACTAATAAAACAAGCTCCTGGTAGATACCGTGGAGAGACTAAATAATCATGTAGTAAACCCACTGTATCACAATACTTCATGTTACTAATAAAACAAGCTCCTGGTAGATACCGTGGAGAGACTAAATAATCATGTAGTAAACCCACTGTATCACAATACTTCATGTTACTAATAAAACAAGCTCCTGGTAGATACCGTGGAGAGACTAAATAATCATGTAGTAAACCTACTGTATCACAATACTTCATGTTACTAATAAAACAAGCTCCTGGTAGATACCGTGGAGAGACTAAATAATCATGTAGTAAACCTACTGTATCACAATACTTCATGTTACTAATAAAACAAGCTCCTGGTAGATACCGTGGAGAGACTAAATAATCATGTAGTAAACCCACTGTATCACAATACTTCATGTTACTAATAAAACAAGCTCCTGGTAGATACCGTGGAGAGACTAAATAATCATGTAGTAAACCCACTGTATCACAATACTTCATGTTACTAATAAAACAAGCTCCTGGTAGATACCGTGGAGAGACTAAATAATCATGTAGTAAACCTACTGTATCACAATACTTCATGTTACTAATAAAACAACCTCCTGGTAGATACCGTGGAGAGACTAAATAATCATGTAGTAAACCTACTGTATCACAATACTTCATGTTACTAATAAAACAAGCTCCTGGTAGATACCGTGGAGAGACTAAATAATCATGTAGTAAACCTACTGTATCACAATACTTCATGTTACTAATAAAACAAGCTCCTGGTAGATACCGTGGAGAGACTAAATAATCATGTAGTAAACCCACTGTATCACAATACTTCATGTTACTAATAAAACAAGCTCCTGGTAGATACCGTGGAGAGACTAAATAATCATGTAGTAAACCTACTGTATCACAATACTTCATGTTACTAATAAAACAAGCTCCTGGTAGATACCGTGGAGAGACTAAATAATCATGTAGTAAACCTACTGTATCACAATACTTCATGTTACTAATAAAACAAGCTCCTGGTAGATACCGTGGAGAGACTAAATAATCATGTAGTAAACCCTACTGTATCACAATACTTCATGTTACTAATAAACAAGCTCCTGGTAGATACCGTGGAGAGACTAAATAATCATGTAG